>APFE030306536.1:228261-255404 GCA_000404065.3 Pinus taeda
GACGCCGGAACACGTCTCTAGCCTAGACCTCTAGAGTATGAGCGTTAAATTCCAATGCGTTGTTAGGTTCATTGAATCGATTTTATTGTTGATCTTTAATTAAGTTTCAGTTTTTTGGCCTTAGTGAATGTAATCTCTCGAAATGTCCTAAATGCTACTACATGCAAGAACTGTATTCGTTTTGTTTGGATGAAATCTAGCTACAGGAGAGTTAAGAGGTTCATGCGAACAAAACGATGTCCAAAAATTCTGATGCAGCTAATCAACAAGAAAGGAAAAATCTTTTCTCTTTTTCTTCTTTTATAAAAAAAAACTAACATAACATGCCTAATTGATGAAAACAACAAAAAAAATCTTTTTCTTTTCTAAAAAAAAAAAAAAAAAAAAAAGATAATGCACTTAAAGCGTTTCAAGAGATATTCACTATCAGATAATTGCTTTTAAAGAATCTAATAGCCAGTTTTGAAACAAACACAACAACCCAACAAAGCAAAGGAAAAACAAGATTTTCATGCAACTACGTAAGCTAAGTTATCACGAAATCAAGGAAAAACAAGTGAGCTACAAGCGAGATATTTGCAACATGAAGTGCAAAAAATTCATATGACCACCAGGAGAATATAGAAGTCTGACGACAAAAGACCCGGATATATAAATCATCAATCCCATGGGAGGTTCGATAACACAAAAAAAAAAAGCAAGATGTGAAGATCGGTAGGCAATGGCAAACAACCGAAGGACGAGACACCACCAGCCAGTTATCAATCTAACAGACTCCTAGAAGGCATATACAGGGCAAACAGACCAGACCCAAGTATCAGAGGCTGACAAACAGGCTTATTAACATACTTAAACAGTGCGGCGCGACTGTAAGTCTGCAACTCGCGCTAAACAGAGTGTAGCGCGAGTTGTCCGAAAGCAGATCGTGCCCAGTAGCGCGACTGTTCAGAGAAAAACCGCGCTGGCGGGAATTTGCCAGGAAAAAACAGAGCGGGTGGTCTGAGGCTTGGTTTTTTAAGAACTAGACAGAGCCAGTGAGTGAAGGATAGCAAGAAATCCAAACAAAGAAATTGTTCAGACAAGAAAATGACAGAAAAACGACATGCGAAGCAAGATCGATACTGTCCAGTTTGTAAATCAACCCGGAGATGGACTGAAGTGGTGTTGATCTACTTCACTTCCGCATAGCGGAAGTGTTTCGAAGGCTTCCTGGCCGCTCTTCAGGCTCCGTCCACGATTTACAAATCAGACAATATAACACAAATAACAATAGACAACGTCCCCAGCGGAGTCGCCAATTTGTTGCGGAGGTAAATCCCCTCTGCGGACAGAGGTGATCCCACTAGCCCCACAGGGGTCTAGCAACAATCATACACGCTGCATGCAAGTTCCTAATTGTACAATTTAAGAAGTCGATCAGAGAGACCAACCTGGGATCCAACGCTGTTTGCTGTGGGAGAAGTGTCGCTCCTGTCCTCTAGCTATGGCCGGTCACTATCCTTGCGCTCCACGCATGGACACCTGCACAAATGAAGAACAGCCCAAAACAAGCGTAAAATCCAAAATCGTACAATTATATATCAGTCAAGCAAGATATAATTCAAATATTACCAGTAGAACATGTGAATGGAACCATAATAACAGTCGCTTATCATTTAATAGAAAAGAGAGAAGAATTACAACCACTTAAGGCTTGACGCTGCAAATCTCCTCCAGCTGGGTCAGCAGTCTGACATGTCTTGCAAAGTCACTTTCTCTCTCCACAATCCGGTAGCATAACCTCTCTTTCAGCTCTTAGCTCATACTATCACTCTCACTAACTTGTCAATTCTTGGCACTATAGCAACACCAGCCTGTTCAATGTGGGGAGACAGGCATTTATAGATGGGGGGAGAAGAGATATACGTCGTATGTGGACACCTTCTGAGATTTTGGCATTGTCCCAAAATAACCATTGAGCTGGGTTGTCCTGGATAGAAAAGACGACACCCGACTGCTTTTATGGGATTTTTCCTTCAGGGAACTGGGTGAGTTATGGAGGAAAAAACATTCTAGTGTGCGTTGGCCAAAAATCATGCCCAAATTGTGTGGCGCGGGCCGTGCTCTATGGAAGAGCGTCTATGGGCGCGCCCTCTTTGTAGGGACTGGGACATTAGCGCGGGTAAGACACTGTTGTGTCGCGCTAATGGAAAAAAGGCATCTTTTAAGGTTAATCTCAAAGGGTGTCTTCAGGGTTATTGAAATTCATACTCAGGGGACCTCAATGCAAGTGTTTTCAAGTTATGTCACTGGTCACAGGTCCGTAAATGTGTCCTCCAATGTGTGACAGCGGGGGGTTAACAAGGACGGCGACCAACGGTGACAGATTACTGCGTAACACGTCCTAAAGCTCTATGAGGGACTAGGGCTTTGAGACCCAAAAGCTTTCAATAATGTGATGGGAGCCAAATTGTGGTGGCATTGGATTCAGGGAGGGACAAAACTTTGGAAAAGGATATGGGACAAGAAATATGGTCAGCGATGAAATCAAGTGGAAAAGATAAGATCTGCAAAATTTCCCCTTGGTTCGACTCTATGGAATTTTGATGCAGCAAACCATAATGCCTGAAAACTAATAACTAACACACAACACAAAATTGAAACCAACACAATATGTATGCACATAAAATATAAAAAATAATTCATTAATAAATAAAATATTTACAAGAGAACTATTGGCCTAATCATTGGCCTCTCATTCCTCACACTACTTCACTTACATGCCTCATGGGCTCACCTAAATTTATATAAGTGGATTTGAACCCAAAGTAGGTTCTAGATCCTAAACAAATTCCCACAATATCTCTCATGATCCATAAATACTCTCACCTAATCCCTTCTCTCTATATAAGATATAACTAACCCTCAAATCTCTCAACTCTTCCAAAATATTCTCAAATTTTCTCCTATTTACAATAATTATCATTCTTTCTTAAAACTATAGGAAAAATACATTAAATAATTAAATCCCAACTTATGGAAATAACTCCTTTAGTAAGCATGATATCCTACGTTAGATGCTCATGCATCAAACTCCCCAGGTAAAAGAAATTCATGGTCTCTCGATCGTATGCCTTCATAATTTTATAAAACTCCTCATGGATCCCAAACTTTCACTCGAAGCAAATCAATTGCTCTGTCACGTTGTTGTTGTTTTATGGTTGTCTTTTCTCATTTTCTAGGGTCCAAACTTTATGCCGTAATTCTCCTTCTTCTTTTTGCTGTATACTCGAGCAATCAAATGTATCATGTTGTTGTCTTTCTGTTTCAACTCACAATATCTTGATTGTTGCTCTTTTTCCATTAGTTTTCTTATTTCTTCAATTTCAATATCCAATCTAGTTTCCAGGTGAAATTTACTATTACTAACTTGGAATATCAATTCATCATCTTTACCATTAAATTCAAATTCTACATTTTTACTACTTGAATATTTCTCATCTTTATCTGCAACTTGATTGGATTCAGGTTCCATCAACATATTTTCTAGAAATTGTAGTTCTTTTTCACATTTTATCATCATTTTACGGTCATTTTCAAAAATTATTTCAATAGACTAGTCTTGATCCCTTCATGAAAAAAAATTAGTGTTCTCTGCAACACATCCCGCATCCACACACCAATTTCCCTACAAGTTGTATATACTTTGTTGCATCCTCAAATTTGTTTCCTTCAATGGATCTGAGCTTTAAGTTTTCTTCCATTGGAGTAGTTAGAGGATTGCACTCAGCCATGCCAAACCTGCTCAACAGATCTCCAATGTACTTCTTTTGAGAGAGGAATATATACTTCAGATATTCAATTATTTCAATACCAAGATAGTAGTGAACATAGCCCAAGTTAGTCATTTCAAAACTGTTCCTTAATTCCTTCTTTATGGATGCAATGTAACTGTCATTGTTCCCTGTCATCAAAAGATCATCTACATATACCACAAGATATACACTTTTCTTGCCAACTTTCTTGACAAACAAAGTTGCATCATCAAGATTAGAAGATGCTCAATTAACTTTTCATACCAAGCTCACAGTGCTTTCTTGAGGCCATACAAGGGTTTTACAAGTTTTCATACTTTATGTTCATGTCCCTTCACAACAAATCCTTCTAGTTGGGACATACAAACATTTTCTTTCAGATCTCCATTCAAGAAAGCAATTTTTACATCATTTTGATGGAATTTCCAACCATTATGAGCTACCAAGGCAAAGAGTGTCCGGATGGTAGCCCATTTTTTTGTGGGGCAAAAGTATCCTCATAATTGAGCCCTTCCTTCTGTGCAAAACGTTTTTCCACAAGCCTAACTTTGTGCTTGTCAAGTGAGCTATCAGCTTTATACTTGTTCTTGTAGACCCACTTGCAACTAATTGGTTTGGTTCCCAATGGAGGATCAACTAGCTTCCAAGTGCCATTCTTTATCAAGGCATCATACTCCTTTTGCATCGCTTCTTTCCATTCATCATGAGAAGTGACTTATTTAAAGGAAGTTGGTTCAAAATATGTAGACAAATTCAGTTCACAATCATAAGAAACATCCATATCAACAAGTGAATTAGAATCATCTACATCACCTCCATTTTTCCTGGTTGAATTTATTGTTCCTATCTTTCCAACCTCATTAGGATGAACACTTTCAGTGACTTTGTTAGCCATTTTGGGGGACCTTTTTGAGATGGTTCAGGCTGCTCAGTTGACTAATTTGGGACTGAATCAAGATTGACTCTCCCAATTCTGTTAATCACATCACTCAAAGTATCATCAATGGTTGGAGCTTCATGTGGGGGAGAGAGTGATTCAGAAGAAGATTCCACAGATTGATCCTATATAGGAATTCCCCCTTCAAAACGTGGAGTCTGATGATCAAATTCTTGAAACGATTTTGCATGTCTAAATATATCCGAGCGATCAAGTTATCACTCAAAAACATTTTCATCTTCAGAAGATTCAAGAAAGATTGCATCTCTATATACAACAAACTTCTTATTAAATTCATCATAGAAATGGTATGCCTTGGAGGTATTTGAATACCCCAAGAAGATACACTTACCACTCCTTGCGCCAAGTTTGTTTCTTTGTACCTTTGGTATCAAGGCATAATAGGTAGAACTAAAGACCCTAAGATTCTTTACCAAAGGAATGTGGCCATACATCATTTCATAAGGAGTCTTGTTTCTGATAGTATTAGATGTACATTTATTCTTTACATATACATCACATAGAACTGCATCAGCCCAAAACATTAATTTTACATTCTTGAAAAACATCATAGAACATACCATATTTAATATTGTCTTATTCATTCGTTTAGCTACTCCGTTCTACTGGGGATTATAAGTCACAGTTGTTTGATGCTCCATCCCATGCTGGTGAATATAGTTTTCAAATTCATTTGAAGTGTATTATTTTCCATTATTAGTGCGAATAGAGCCAATATAATATTGTGCATCTTTTTCAATCCATGTATGAAAGTTCTTGAATGTTTGAAAAACATCAATTTTTTTTTTCAATAAATAAACCCAACACATTCTGGTGTAGTCATCAATAAATGTCATCATATATTTATTTCCATTTGTAGAAGGAACATGCATTGGACTGCAGAAATATGAATGAATGAGTTCAATTTTTCTATGTGCTTTGGAATGTGAATCATGAAAAGACTGTTTTCTATGCTTTCTTAGAATACAAGCATCACATTGCTCAAGTTTCCTAGGAATTGCATGCAAACAAATAACACCATTATTCTTTAATAAGCGAAGGTTGTCATAGTTCAAGTGTCCAAATCTAGCATGCCATAAAAGACTTGATGGAAATGTACCTTCATCATAATGATAACTGCGTGAGAAATTTTGTGCACGAGCAGAGGTACCTTGCAGCTTCAAAAGTCTTTCTTCTTTTATCCCCGTCATGACAAGTGAGTGATTTGATGCTTTTCTGACCTCAACCTTGTCATCAAACATATGAATGGAGTGTCCTTGCTAGCGGATGTGGACCAAGGACAACAGTTTTGTCCTCAGTTATGGGAGATATAAAACATCATGTAGAAGAAAGTTTGGAAGACCAAGCAATTTGAGCCTGATTATGCCAACCCATGATGGCTTGAGTTTTGGTTTGTCTGTAAAGTATACTGCTCCATCAACATTATCAGTAAATTCTTCAAAAAAGTCTCTTTTAAAAGTCATGTGGAAAGTTTCTCCCGAATTAAGCAACCAATAATTTTTTCAAGAAGCAAGCGAAACATTAAACAAGTCTTCATTTACTCCAATATTACAATGTGCCACAATATAGTTAGTGGATTTAGGTGCTTTACCTTTCTCTTTTTCATTGGTTTTACCTTTGGATTGATTTCTTTCCTGCTCAATTTTGTCGCAAGGCAACTTGCATGTGGATGCATCATGTGATCCATATTTATAGCAATGTATGTAATGAAGATCAAAATTTTCTCCTTGAGAGTGTCTACCCCACTACCTCTAAAATTTCTTCTTCCTCTTCCTCTTCGAACACCTCTTCCTCCAGAAGAATCTTGAGCATGATCCTTCTCTCTATGTGAAAGACACATGGCTTCTTCAGAAGACTGAGGAGTTTTCATTTTCCCAAAATCCTTCTCTTTGTCAACAAACTTTTTCCCAAGGGAGTCAAAGGTAATCTCTTTGAGGTTTCCATTTTCTTGCAATGATTTATGATAATTTGAATAGGTTGGATAAAGTGCCTTGACAAAAGCTATAAGAGGAATGTCTAGTTCAACATTAGTGACTTTGATATCATGCATAATAGATCTTACTTCTGATGCCAAAGCAAGAGGATCATCATTTTTTAATTCAAGACTGAGTAATTTAAGCATTAATTAGACAACTACAAGTTCTTCCTTCAACTCCTGTAAGGCTTCAAAAGCATTTGAAAATGGTGAAATATGATTACTCAGCTCTTCATTTACAGATGCTGCAATCAATGCATAGGCCGTGTTGTTCTTGTTTTCCGAAATGGTGAACTCCTTATCTGAGGTGGGCTTTACAGGTTCATTATCTCCTTCTCCTACACAAGCTCCTTTTCACAACTCATTGAAAATGAGAGTGTGTTTTATCTTCCACGACCATTCTGGATAGTTCTCCTTGCCGATGAGAACCACTCCCATGATAGATATCAATGAATGCATTTTAAAATCTGTGTACTGTAAAAAAAATGTACTTCTTCTCTTGTTGTGTAAAAAATTTGTGTTGTAGTAGCAATACTGTGAAAATATAATTATGATGTGTATATAACAAAGGTATATTTGGGGAAGGGATTATATGGGAAGAGTGTATATGGGGGAGATATTATTTAAGGGAAGAACAATTCGCTGGAGTGGTTTGGTAACGAGCCCACAGAGGGCAATTTAGGGACAGCGGACAATGTAATATATATGAAAACTTTGGGAACAATGTTATATGTGTGTGTGTGTGTGTGTGTGTGTGATGTTAACTTTGGGGACAACGTTAGATAGTGGAGCAGATAGGCGTGATGCCGGTGAGGGTATTGCATAGAGTATGGAGGGATGTATTACATGCTGCTCCTTTGAATACACAGTCATGCTAGGAGTCGAATATGGAAGAGGCTATTATATATGGTAGACACACCAAAGTGGTATTAGCTGTATACAAGCAGAGGCTTTAAATGATACTATGGAAGAGACTTTCATCAAATAAAACCTAGTCTAGTGATGCGAATATACAACTTATCGACTTTTCTGGCTCTTCAACCACTAACGGGAGTCAAGGATTTGCACCATGAGAAATTTATTCATTTTTTTGCATTGATGTGTGCCATTACTACAATGCTTTTGTAGTAGAAATGATGGAGAGTGATCTGGTTGCCCGCCCAATTCCTTCACATTCTGGGACCATCGAGGTTACCTAAATCAAGGTTACCTAGAAGTTCAAGTGCTTACCTTAGAAGTTTGTCTGATTTTCTTGTGTCTTGTGACTAGCTCTTGACCAGAAAACAAGTCTGGCATATGATTAATATCATTTAACGCACAGGTTGCATTGTTTAACCAACATGTGGGATGGGTTGCTACGGGATGGTGGAGGGGCCACGACATATGCAGAGGGAGTAAACAGTCACCAAAATGCAATAGAGGTTTCAATGTCAAGCAACCTGGAGTATTAAACAACATTTGTGGGTGCGCAGATACTAAACGCACAGTGAACCAGTGGTGAGAGAGCACTAAAAAAAATGTGAATATACACCGAATTATAAAACACACAGAGGACAAAGAGCATAGGAATGGAGAATATGACATATCGCAGAAATGGTAGAAGGGAGTTACAAGGGCATAATGGGATGCCAAAAATGGAGCTGGCTCTGATACCATGCCAGACCAGGAGGTAACTCCTCAATGCAAAATGTGTTTATTCATTAAGATTACTCATGGTTATATACAGGAGGGAGAGACTCTTGGGCTTCACCTCCTGATGTCTCTTCATTTTCCATTATTTACTATTTACATTATTTACAAATGTTCACCTAAACCTAATAATTAGGTCTCAACAAAATTAAATTAGTTGGAGAAATTATTTTTTTAATAATTTCTTTTGTATAAATTAAAATGTTGTTATATCATAATAATAAATAATTCTAATAAGTCAAATAAATTTTATATAAAAATAAAAATAGAAAATAATAATGAAAAAATAAATATATTCATATAGTGATAGTATTTCATTTTCGTTGATTGTTTTTTTCTATAAAAGTCAAATTGTCAAATATTAAATGATATTAAAAAAAAAATCATCCAAAACAATTATTTTTAAAACTTTTTTCTCCTTTGCTCAATTTTAAAATAAGATCCTAATTCAAACTTAATTTTGAAACTGAAAAATAAATTATTTTGGAAAAAATAAATATTTAAATAAATAAAACTTTAAAAATTAAAATTATATTTTTATTTTTTAAAATCAAAATTAATATATAAAAAAATGATAAACAGATACACTAGAAGAGTTGCTTGGTATTACTCTTCATAAATACTAGGTTGCATGATTTGGAAAGGTGGGAACTTAGTGTACTACCCTTCATAAAAAATACATGTGATGAGTTTTGGAACATTGCAAACTTGGGGGCGGTGTCGGGAACGCTAGAGGTTCCCCAAAAATTTACAAGAAAAACTGATTGAGAGTGAATTAATATAAAAAAAAAATAAATATATATATATAACTTTTAAATTATATAATTAATATAAAAACCAAAATTAATATTGAATAAATATTCAAATATAAAACAATTTAAATATATAAATAATAAATATATAATCTCTCTTATATATAAATATATTCTCTACGTATCTCTCGTGAGTCTCTCCCTTTTATATATATAAAACATTAAATTGTCAAGTTCATTATCAGTTCTTTGACACATGGCCCATCTTTGAAACAATCTTGCTTAAAAATACAAAGGAACAATTTTACACATGTTTCTCTAGTTATTTTTAAGAGAAAAAGTAAAGCAACTCTAATGTTTAAGCATTGACTACCACATACAATATGCACACACAATCATTTGTGATATATATACATAAACAAAAAAAAATACTCATTAGCATGACATCCCAGATATCGCCCTTAAATCAAGGTGCCAAAGGTTTCATGAACCCATCAAGAGATTGCTCCACTTTCTCAATTAAGGATATTGGTGTTAAGGATGTCTTTGGCCTTTCTTCTTGGGAAGGTTTCAACATAGACTCATGATTTGTGGGCAGTTCAACATATTTCTCTACAGGGTTTGTATTCCCCAACTCGAGGGAACGCCTCAAACCATTGCAGGTTTCAACATAGGCTCATGATTTGTGCGTAGTTCAACATATTCCTCTACAGGTTTTGTATTCCCTAACCCCAAGGCATGCCTAAAACCATTGTAGCTCCCGCTAAAAAGGGAATGTTCCCATACAATTCCAATAGTTTTCAAAGCTCCCGAAACTTTCCCCAACTTCCATTGCAGCTCCCACTCAAAAGGCAATGTTTCCATACAGTGCCAAAGCTCCCAAGAGTGCAGGAACAATTGGAACGGATTTCCCACCTCTCGAGTGGTTCCTGTGTATCAAAGAGATAAAATACCAATTACTTCATTTTTTTTCACAATTATGTACATAGTCAATAACAAAGAGATAAAATACCAATTACTTCATTTTCTTCACAAATTATGTACATAGTCAAAACCAATTCTCCGGCAACAAAATACTAATTGCATTAATACCCATCAATTTTTTTTTGAAGTTGTGTTTAGTGCGATTTGTTGGAAATAGTTTCCGGTTGTGGTGAAATCTTGATTTGTGTTATTTAAACTAGATTTTTGACTGTATATATAGATTCAACACTTTGAAAAACCCGTAAGACACTTTTGTTGTGTAGGGGTTACCCATCAAACTTGTGATTTTAATAAATTCTTGCCAATTTAAAAAAAATTAAATCTGAAAAATCCACCCAAAAAACTTCCAAAAAATCACACTAAAACAACTTTTTTTTAATAGTAAAATAAAAAAGTTATTGACCTGAAATAAAAAAATAGATTTTTTTTTTGAAATGTATGTGGACATTTTACCAAAACAGCGAATTAAAATGTCCTAACTAGATATTGCCGTCATGGGTAAAGGTTTTTCTGGTATGGAAATGTAAAATGCAACCTCTATTCTCAACCGAAACAAGTTGTGATTGGAGGCAATGTTGAGCTGTCAAATCATTGTTGACATATTGAATGACGAAATTGAAGATGCTGTTTATGGACTTACCGTTGAGATGTTGAATCACGGTACCTACCTCGGTTATAAAATGAGAGATTTTATCTTTCAGCTCAGTTATTAATTAATTATGTTTTTTCAAATCATTGCGGTGTCTTTTTTAATATTTGCTGTCACCATATCGACATATTTTAAAAGCAGTTCCCTTCCTCCATCATGTGCATGAATAACTTTTAATAGTATGCTGAAAGCTTTTTAGTAATATATTGATCGGTCTTATCTTTTTTGTTCTTATACACATGATTTAGCGTAAGCGTAATTATAGGTAGTTTTTGTTCATCTTTCATTAATTTTATATTGAGTTGATAATTGAATTTGTTTCATATTTACTACTTATACATATTTATTTGTGTTAAAAATGTAATGTTTTGTATTAAATAAAATGAAATTCATTAGTCAGCTTTACAAAAGAGAATCTGAACTAAGAGAAGTTCGCTCTGCAAAATGCTCTACATTGTTCACGTATATTACACATTATATAGTAGTCACAGATTTAGGGAAGTTAGAACCATAACCTAAAAAATAGAAACTAATTTCTATCCTAAGGTCTCATGAACCAACTCACTATTCTAAGATATTCTCTATTATATCTAACACTTCCCTTTAATGGAGCGAGGTTCACAAATATGCCTAGCATTTCCCTAAACATTTCAAACTTGATTTTTCCAAGAGGCTTAGTGAAAATGTCTACAACATTATCACATGTATTACAATATACCAATTGGATTTCTTTTGATTGCACTTTCTCCCTGACAAAGTGGAATTGTGTATCAATGTGTTAGTGTTTTTGTGAAACACCAGATTATTAGCAAGTTTGATTGAACTCTAATTTTCGCATCTGATTGTTGTTGCATCTTTCTGTTCTTCCCCAACATCCTGGAGAAGTCTTTGCAACCAAACTGCCTCACATGTTTCTGCACACATAGCTTGATACTTTGCTTCTACTGAAGACAAGGAAACTGTGTTCTGTTTCTTCCTGCTCCATGTAATCACCCTGAATCCAATGTTGAATGCATATCCTATTATGGATCTGCGATCGTCTACATTTCCAGCCCAGTTTGAATCTGTAAATCTTGTCAATCTAACATCAGAGGAATTAGTATAAATAATACCATACTCTACGGTACCTTGTAGATACCTCAAAACACATTTCGCTGTATTCCAATAACTTTCAAGTGGCTTGGACATGTATTGACTTAGCATACTGGCTGCATAAGCCAAATCTGGTCTAGAAGTGGTCAGGTAGATTAGGATGCCAACCAGTTGTCTGTAAAGTGTCGCATCTGCCTCTTTAGAGCCATCCTCACTCTGCAATTTGATGTTCTGCTGTAATGGTACTGTTGCAGCCTTACATTGATCCATCCTGAATCTTTCTAATAGACCTTTGACATACTTTCCCTGGGACATAAATGTTTGTCCTAAATCTCTCCAGATCTCAAGACCCAAACAGTGTCTTAATTCACCAAGGTGTTTCATTTCGAACACCTGTGACATCTGTTGCTTGATTTATTTGATTAGATAAGTAGCATCACCTGTAATAATCAAATCATCTACATACAAAGAAATCAACACTATGCGCCCTTGTTCATCTTGCATGGTATATAGATTAGGGTCGTTTTTAGTTCTGTTGTAGCCAAATTGTAGAAAAAATGAATCAATCTTTTCATACCAAGACCTAGGTGCTTGCTTTAGTCCATAAAGATCTTTCTTTTATCTACAAACTAAATGTTCTTTCCCTTTCTGGACAAACCCTTCAGGTTGCTCTAAATAAACCTCCCATTTCAATTCTCTATTTAAAAATGCAGATTTTACATCTAGTTAGTGAATCATCCAATGTTTCTTAGTAGCTAAAGCAATCAGCATTCTGATGGTATTTAGTTTAGTTGCAGGGGAAAAGGTTTCTTCATAGTCAATGCCTTCTTTTTGTGTATACCCCTTTGCTACTAATCTAGCTTTTAATTTATTGATGGTTCCATCTGCATTAATCTTGGGTTTATACAACCATTGACAACCTATGGTTTCTTTCCCTCTAGGAAGTTCAACTATTTCTCAAGTGTTGTTACTGATTATAGATTCATATTCTTGTTCCATAGTTGTTTTCCATTCACTACATTCATTTGCTTCCTTATAACTAGAAGGTTCAACAACATTCATCATACTAGTTATAAACGCATTTTCCCTATATCTTGTTGGCAATTGAGCTTTCTTACCTAATCTCTTGAGTGGTGGGGTAGCTTCAAACCTTGTTTGATCATCATTTTCTTTTTCTTCCCACTGCTATTGCTACTGTTGTTGTATCTACTGATGTTGCTGTTGTATCTTTTGTTGTTGCTGTATCTGCTGCTATTGTTGTTGTCTCTGCTGTTGTTCATCTTTTGCCTTTGTCTGCTGTTGATCCTGATTATTTCCTATTTCTTCACTTTCTTCTTCCACCAAGAATGGAATATCCCATTCCTCATTGTGCTTATCAGATTCTTCATGATCTTGCTCATGGAATATGACATCTATACTAACAAAAATCTCGTGAGTAGAGGGATTAAATAGTCTAGAAGCTTTATATTGTGAACAATACCCTATAATGGTACATCTGATGGTTTTTGGATCTAGTTTTCTTCTGCCTTCCTTTGGAATATGGGCAAATGCTTTAGACCCAAACACTTTTTAATGTTTTACTACAGGCTTAAATCCATATAATGCTTCATAAATAGTTTTAAACTCAAGACTCTTTGTAGACTCCTATTTTTCAAATAAACTGCAGTATTCAATGCTTCAGCCCAAAAACCATTCGAAAGATTCTTACCTTTCAACATGCTTCTAGCGCATTCCACCAATGTTCTATTCTTTCTTTTCGTTACTCCATTCTTCTGAGGAGTATGGGGTACTGTGAATTGCTGTAATATCCCATGGTATTTACAATACTTGACAAGCTCATCCTTCCTGTATTCTCCCCCTTGATCAGAGCGGAGAATTTTATCTGCTTCCCTTTTTGCTTTTCAATCATGTTTCTGAACTACTTAAAGTATTCAAATGTGTGATTCTTCTTACTCAAAAAATATACCCAAGAAAACTTTGTGTAGTCATCAATAAACAGTAAAAAATACAGTGCACCTCATAATGACTTTGTTTGGATGGGTCCACAAAGAACTGTGTGCACTAATTCAAGTATATCTCTTTGTTTCTTCTCTACTCAAACAAAGAATTCTTCTCTATGCATCTTTCCTAATGTACAGGCATCACAATCATTATGCACTTGTTTTAACATAGGAAGATCTCTTAGCATTTCATTTTTCTGAAGTAACAACAAATCATTGTAGTTGATATGACCAAATCTCTGATGCCACGTCTCTTCTGTAATCAAACTCGCTGTTGCTAAAGCTCGAACTAGTGTTGGTCTTACATCTAATTTGTATAGACCTCCTGTTTGAATTCCTGTAGCAATAGTCTTCATGCCATCTAGCAGATCTTTAATATAATAGTTAGATTTTAAAAATTCAGCTTTTAAGATATTGATATGTAATCATGGATACAGAGATCAAGTTCTTTGTTACATCAGACACATACATGACATTATGAATTTGTCTTACATTACTATTAGATAAAATGATAAAAAAAATTCCCACACTCTTTGATCTGATGACTTCTATCATCGCCTAGGTAGATTTGTGCTCCGTCATTGATTTCTTTAAAATATTCAAACCATTGCTTGTTCCCTATCATATGTGTTGATGCTCTTGAATCTACATACCAGATGTCTGCATCAACATTCTCATCAAAGTATGCCATGAACAATCTGAAGTTCTGGTCATGATTATCATTCACGAGATGACCTGCATGTCGTTTCTGCCTCTATTGTTCTTCATGATATTTCTTCTTCCTGCACTCCCTAGCTATATGACCAAGTTTTCTGCAATACAAAAAATTTAATTACAGAGTTGGTTCTATTCGGATTCATACCTTGGGTCAGATTTGGTCTTTTCTATGAGCTTCCTCCGTTTTGCTGTTGCGGGTTTCCTTTTCCTTTGAAGAAGTTCTTTTTCACCATCAATGCAAGATCAACACTCTCGGGCTTCAGAGTCGATCTTATTTCTTCTTCTTGCATTAGTATTCTTGTCAGTTCTTCAAACTTTGGGTTTTCTCTCTCGCATTTATCCTAGTGATGAACATTTGGTAGTCATCGGTCACACCATTCATGGTAATTGTTACAAGATCTATATCTGCAACTGTATCGCCAATGTCTAACAATTTGTTCTTCAAATCCTTGATCCTTGCTATGAAGGCATCAATTGTTTCATTTTCCTCCATCTTCAGGGATAAGATCTTGCTCTTCAGAAAAAAAAGACGATTTGTATTCCTAATCTCATACAAATCCTTCAATATTCCCCAGATTTCGCTTGTTGATTTACATTCTCTTATATGTGGTATGATGCAGTCTTTCACTGACATCTTTAGCAGCATCCTTGCTTTACCTTCTCGCTTCTCCCAATCTGGGACTGATGCTGATCCAGCTGTTGGCTTCTGCTCATCCCCATTTGCAATTGTCCAAGCACTCTGCACTTCTAGCAAAGTCTGCATCTTGAATTTTCAATTCGCATAATTGGAACCATCAAGCTTGTTATGTTCATTCAAGCATGCTTCAAACATTTGATTATTCATCTTAGTGATTTAAAAAATTTAACAGGTAAAAAAATGTTAGATTTACCCTAGATATGTCAGAGACCATTGATCTCCAATATTGCTTGATCTCACAGCACACACGCAAATCATCGTGGCTTCCTTCACGGCCTCTACCACAACCTCCTCGGCAAAACTTGGCCTCCAAGTAGCCTTCTGTTGTCAACCTCTACCAAGACACAACCTTCTCTCGGTCTCCACGCAACCCATCACTTGTTTGCACAGTCGGCACGAGTTAGCACAACGGACTCGCGAAGGTCTTCGCAACTATACACCTCAGGTCTACAACGGTTGACAAAATAAAAACACATAGAAGGTTTATAGTGGGATCGTCGCGTTTGTGCACCTAAAACTTGCGACGAATTTGGCTCAGTCGCACCCTCCACTCAGTGTACAGGTTCCTCAACCCTCACGCTCTGATACCATGTTAAAAACGCAATGTTCTATATTAAATAAAATGAAACCCACTTGTCAGCTCTACAAAAGAGAGTCTGTACTCTGCATAACGCTCTACATTGTTCATGTACATCACTCATTATATAGTAGTCACAGATTTAGGAAAGTTAGAACCATAACCTAAAAAATAGAAACTAATTCCTATCTTGAGGTCTCGTGAACCAACTCACTATTCTAAGATATTCTCCATTATCTCTAACAATTTGCCATACATTTAAGTTAATAATTTTTGGGCTGAACCGACCAAACATGATTCGAATACTACATAGATGATCCTAACAATTCTAATAGGAATTTAATGTATATTTTGCTATAAATCTATGAATGAAGATATAGTTTTTTTCTTCCAAAAACATTTAAATTAGTTTAATATTTAGTCATTAAAAATTTATATCTACCCTTATTTATGTAATCAATATAACGATTTTGATAAATTAATGGCTAAATTGTGATCTATTGATATTGGTAGAAGCCTACGTTATTTAGAGTTGGTTTTAAAACTTCGTGTCAATAAATGGCTGAATGGGTGTTAAATGTACAATTATGGCTAAATGGGTGTTAAACGTACAATTATGTTTTATTAGTTAGAAAAGAGCTTTAGTAAATCAGTATAGATTTATTTGAGTTTTTAATTTAGTAAATTTTTTTTTTTTTTTTTTTTTTTTTTGCATTTGGACACGTTTTTTAAGAAGCAAATCTTTTTTAAAGTTTCACAATACTCCCTTAAAAATATATTTATAAAAATCATTTCACCTAATCACCAGAAATAATCTAAATTAACATATCTATATTACTTTATTACAATATTCTTATTTTCTATTTCATTAAAACTTGTTCACATGTTTTTTAATTTATTTATTTTTTAATGCTATATATAGAAAACAATTATGGTATATATATTAATTTTTAATATCTATTAAACTAAATTTAAATGTGAAATTATAAAATATAGTAGTTATAAATCTGAATAATTTATATGTTAAATATATTTTTATTTAAAACTACTTATAAATATTATAGATGTATTACATATTTTTATATTTAAAATATTTTTATTTTGAATTATCATTTTTCTCTGGACTAGTGTTAATAAGAAAATGAACATTGCAAAGATAAGAACTAATACATTGTTCTATTCCCAAAACACTTTAGGACAAAAGAATCTGCCCCTTTTCCATATTAAGAGAGTTGAAAATGAAAAACACTTTCTCTTGCATTGCTTGGCCTAACTTCAATCCATTCGTTTACAAAGATTTCTGACACTCCCAACCTTCTAGACTTGTTAAACCAACAAAACTATAATGATCTCACAATGCTTCTCTCCATTAATTTTTATCATAGAAATCAACTATTAAAGACGAATAGACCATAAACTATATTAGTCTTTATGGATGTTAATCATTATCATTTATTAATTTAATTTTTATATATTTATTAAATTATATATTTTGGAATATAATAGTGACAAATATGACTAATTATTATTTACATTTAATTAATAAAAATAAGATTACCCCTATAAATCAAATTGAATATATATTATATATATATAATATATATATATATATAATATATTATTTATTTATTATTTGTTATTATATTTAGTATTAACATTTAAATTTACGATCACTACACATCACCTTTATCTAGAAGCCTAATCTAATGAGGATTCAAATTTGTTATGAAAATCAAGCGATACGATTTTGATAAAATCTAGCAGAATTTTTTGTAAATCCAAGTTACTTTGTCAAGCTTTAAGATTTTGGTATTTCCCTGGGTTTTTGAGGGTGCTGAATTTATTTTCACTACCAGAAATACCATTCAAATATTGCTACTTCCAGATTTTTTGAAAAAAAAAAAAATTCCAAAAAATTTTAACAAATTTAGATAAACAACATGTTACTTAAAATATGTCATTGAAATCATAACCATTAAATTAATAAATGTTTTTTTTTTTTTTTTTTTTCCATTCAGACAAAAAAAACCAACTAAATTTTATCAAGTAGCTAAAAACCAGTATCTGCCATTGATGTTGAGTGTTTTCTCAATAAATCAATAAAAAATCGCCATGTTCTGAAAACAAAAACATTTTCAGTCTATGTATCTATAAAACACATCATCTAACATAATTCAAAACCGATAATATTTCTCTAAAGTCCAGAAAAATCTAAAAACTGCATAAGTCAAAAAGAATTCTAGTTGTTGCCGAGAGTCTATGGGAGAGCTATGCATCTCCATCAGAAACAAAGGTAAAGTGAATATATCATCCATATAATTTAGTCCTTTTTTCAGATAGGGAGTAAAATCTAAAAACTGCATATCTCAAAAAGAAGTTGACAAATAAACTAGTTGTTGCCGAGAGTCTCTGGGTCTCCATCAGAAACAAAAGTAAAGTGAATATATCATTCCATATAATTTAGTCCTTTTTTCAGATAGGGAGTCTATAGTGTCCTCCATTTCTCTATAGAGGTACTGAATATCAAAATTTGTAAACAATTGTAAATTAGAGCACACGCCCGCTCCATCCAGCCTTTGAGATTGGAAAGGTCAAATGTCGAGTTGCCCAAGATGCCCGAATAACTTGCCTCGGTGAAATCATAACCATAAAAATAAAACATAGCGCAAACATAACCCTAAAATAACATATCTAATGAGAGATTGCTTTTATGGGGAGGGTTTGGTGGTTTCCGGTGATTTACAATTTCCGGAACAGTGGTGAAACTCAGATCTGAGGACCGACATATTTTTTCGCATTATTGGCTACACTTTGTGGTGTCCGTCCATGTGCTTTTAGCATGATCGTTCCACATCACATGCACGACTCCAACGCACAGTATAGTACTGATGAGGTATTTCCTTTGATCTCCACCACATGCCTCAGTCCACCGCACATTATTGTTTTATTGTATCTCTTCCATTGACTTTAGTGTGTGCTGGAGCGGAGCCTGGAAGGACAGAACAATCTCATCCATTGAATACAGGGCCTACATTGGAGAGGCCCAGATAATTCCAACCCTGATTCCTCTGATGCTTGACTGGTACGTATAAGGCCAACGCCTTGATAGATCGACTTCAAAGGTATCAACGTCGGCTCACCATGTAAAACAGAACAGAATCAATTGTGTACAGAAAATCAACGGATATACGATATGTAGAAAGCACACAGACATTTTTGATAGGGTTAAAATTCTAAGAATGCATCGGCCACTTTTGTCGAATCTCATCTCAATTTGAAAACAGTTGAAACAAAATAAACTATTCGGTGTGCTAATTCATTGGTGACTGGGGAATTTTGATACTGTGTTCAGAGTTTCCTTCTTTTATGGAGCTTTTCTAGATTTATGATCATTATGACATCCAATAATTTTATTCCAATTTCCATTCCTGTTTGAAGATCTATAGCTATTTATATAATCCCTACAATCAGTTACGTATGATACCAAGTACAATTTCCGTTAGAAAATACCTATACAAAACTGTTACCAATGGTCTTGTGAATATTATATATATATATATTTATACATTTATATTTCATTTCTTCATTTCATTTAATGTTTGGGAGCCGGGATTTTGGAAATTCTTCGAATTTCTTTCTTTAGACTTGTCATATGCTGAGCTCTCATCACCTGTGGTTTAAATGGACGCCTTTCAGATTTTAATAGTGGCATTTTTGTGCAAGCGGGCTTGTCCACCAGAGATGGGTAATTATGATAAGTAATAATAAGGTTATTTTAAATTTTTTTGGTGGGGGTGATCAAGTAGTTGGTACAAGTTAATTTCTTTATCCATTTTCAAATTATAAGGGGCATGTTTTTACTTATGTGATAAGGTTCAAGGAGTAGGGTTCCTCACCTTCATGGAGTTTTGGCTTTTCCTAAGTCATAAATTTAAAGTATATTTAACTTGCAGGTTGTTGAATATAATATTTGATTTTGGAACTTACCTATCCATGTTTTTCACCTACCAATGCAAATGCACCTGTTGTAGTGGCTGCAACACCCTTCAAATTTTTGGCTTGTATCCAATTTCAGAGCCAGCCTTGGTTTTTTTCTTGATGATTGCAAACACTTGGGCCCATCCCATGAGCTCGTGTCGAGTCTTTTAGCATGTTCCAACGATCTATCTCAAATGTCGCACTTGTTGCTCTCACCCTTAGTTAATCACACTGAGCATATGCTTTCTTGTTGGTTTGAGGTGTCTTGTTGTTGAGTCATGTTGAGTGTGTGTTTGCTAGGTCATGTATACACGAGTTCACTTGCTTACACACTTAACCATTTTTCAGAAAATCTGTCGACCGAACCACCCTCCATCAGCCATACCTCTACTGAGTTGCATTATGCAGTCTCAGCCCTTAGTGACCAAGCACTTTTGCCCAGAACTGTGCAGAGCTTGAGGCTTCCTTCCATGCAGTCTTCACTGTGCAATCTTAGAGTCAACCTAGTTGATTGTCACCCAGAACAACGCAAAAGTTGCCCAAGAAGCTATCTTAGTTTGCTTTTCCTGTAAGCCTATAAACCAAGCCTCCTGCTCATGAATCACAAAATTTGACTTGGGCAGTGACCCAAGGCTAAACATTGTGCAGAAGTTGTTAGTCTGCCTGTTTTCATCTCTTGAAGAAATTGTGCAGACAAGAGGGACAGGCACCGATTTCCTATCACATCAATGTCTCTAGAAATTACGCAATTTTCAAGGACAGTCCACTTGCTACTCGACACCCCGCTCAACCCGGAAACTGCGCAGACATGTTCTACATGACTTACTCCCATATCTGCGTAGTTTTGGCCATCAAGCTCCTGTAGCCCGATCTTGACCTCCTCTAGAAATCTGTGTAGTTTTCATTACCAGTGCCTTCAACTGCCCGCACTACCTTCCCCAGAAAAATTGCGCAGTTCTGTCTCCTAGCTGAGCCAAATCCTACAGATGTCACTATTGTCTTGGACTGCTTAACCCAGCCTCTCAGTGACCTTTGTGTAGTTTTTCCTAACAGTACCCTTGAGCCTCACAGGTTGGCCTGAAATGTGCTCTGCACAGTTTTAGAGCCTTGTTCTCTCTCTCGGTCACCTGCACTTGAACTTGAAAGATGATGCATCATGGTAGACTTTAGATTTCTAGATTTGATGTCGTCTCGTCATGAGTGATTGTAGAGACATGCACATGGATGAGACATGGCGCGACAATGAATGGGATGAGGAAGGAGCACATGTTAAGGGATTTGTTTGCGAATGGATGAACACATGAAGCATGCCAAGCACCAACAAAGGGGATACATGCATGTGCAACATCAAGAGAACACCAAGACCATCGAAGACTCTGCACACCTTGTCATGCAGAGGTGAAGCTATGATACACCAAGAACACACTCATCATTCAACAACATAACAACTTGACATGGACACCACCATCAACATGTACACACCAACAATGTGATATCGATTCATGTCATGAGTCGTCTTGGCCACATCACTACTGTGAGTCATACTATTGTAATCAATGTAATGTAACGTGGAAGTCCAAGAGACCCACATACGAAGTTGAAAAGTGATGTCAGTTGAAGAGTCATGTAAGTCAAACAATCATGAGGGAAGTAAAAGAGTCACAAGGGTCAATTTCACCCTTGGCTATATATACCCCTCATTTGTACATGCAAAAGAATTTTCACCTTGGCTCCTCCCACATAACCTTGAGAATTTGTAGTATTTTCTTTGAGGAGTGAGCAGTGGCTCCAGTGCCTCGCTATCGGGGTTAGTGATGTATGGTGTATGGATGTGTCTTGGGACTTTCGCTTAATTTAAAAATATGTTAACAAGCCAACACATTTTCCCACACGTATTGTATTCATTTATAAGAGTATTCTTTGGATGCTTGTCATACATGTTTCTTGAACCTGTACTAAGATAATTGAACTATTTCAGTTGCTTTTGTGCATATGCTATTGGAAAATGTATTATATTAGTTGTTAATGTCGTCTCACCCATGTGGACTACTCTGTAGGACACTAAACAAATTCATTCTTGTAAAATTGTTATAACGACCATCGCACTTGTGTGGACTTCGTTGGGTGTTGTACATGCTATCTGTTCACTTTGTGTTTGTGACTGCCGCATCTGTGTGGATTACTCTGCTGGAAGCTACGTAGATCCTCATGTGTTGTGTTTCTCTAACTGAGTTGAGACTATTCCCTTTTGAATTGAGACTCACTCTCACCCTTTCCCTTTGCAGTGAAAGAACTTAGACACAAGTTACACTAAGCACTCACCAGGCACACGAACCTCGTTGTTTGAAGACTAAGTATACCACTCCCATGTAATCACAAGCAATATCTAAGGCATATCTTTAAGATAATGGCAACCGAGCCATCATACCGGATGAGACTCCTACACCAAACGATGTAAGGTCTAGTTGGGGCTTCATACTGGGGAGATCCCCTGAATGTTGGTGGGTCTAGCACCGTCAACAACACCTTTAGAGTCATTCAAAAAAAATTCATTCTATAAAGGTAAATAAATTACCTTAGCATCTGCAGTATCTTTCTTCATATGTTCACTAGGCATTACACTCTCTTTCATCATCACAAGTATATTTCCCTTCCTTTCATTAGTTGAATCCTTCTTGTCTTTGTCTCTTAGAGAATAATTCATCTTATTTTCTTCCTCCTTAATCGTGGTTTTTAATTTCTTTCGACCTTCATTTCCTATATTAAATCTTGCATCCACACACAATTTATTAGTTTCAAAAATAAAAGCCTCCCTAGCCTCATTCTCCATCATCGGCTTCTCCTATTGGTTCGAAATTTTACACATGCCATGAGACTTCCCATCATTCTCCTCTCTTCATCATTATCATCTTCAACAAGAAGTGGCCCTTGTTCGAGTTCACATAAGTGAACATTCTCTCCTTCATATTTAGTTATCCTAACTTCTTTCCTCTCTAATGAAGCACTTAGGTTGTTCTTCATCCTCTTTTGTAGTAGAGGCCATTTCACCCTTTTCTTCCTCAACACCCAACCACCTCTTTGGTCTTCTTCCCTTTCTTGTAGCAGTTGCAACATTATGATGATTATTTCCTTTAATTCATCCATTTCTTAGTCAAATTCCTCTTGAATCACCCTTCCTCTCATGCCATTTTCTTTAGTGTCTTCTTTAACTCTGTTGTGGCTTGCACTTGAACCTTTGTAATGACTATCACCAGTCATCTTCCTTCCTCTTCTATGAGCTTCCTCTTGTCCACTTTGAGCTACAATAAAGCCCTAATAACACGTCTTCTCCATCAACTTGTTGCCACAATACCTCATCAATCCTTCTAATTATCTTAGCCTTTTAGTAGTCCTTTCATTCTCTTCTTTAGAACCTTCTGAGCACTTGTTGTCCTTCTGGGATTCAACACCTACTACTCACATCTCTTGAGAACCCCTCTCATTCTCTTTTCCTTACTCTTGAAGACTTCCTTTGTCCCCTTTTCTCTCTAACCTTAGCTAGAATATCTCTTTGTAGCTTATCTGTTGCAAGCTTATATGCCATAGTTCTTTTTCTATTGCTACCTACAATTATCAACTTCTTTACCAGGTAAAAATAAAATTTTAAAGACCAATTTTACCTCTCAGGTCTCCTCAACTCCAATATCTTCGGTCATTCAAGAACATTACTGGTTTACACGTTACTCCCATACATTTGGGTCACAATTTCTCTAATTCTACTTTGGCTAAGAATTTCCTCAACCTTCTCTGTTACAGTTCTCCATTCATGCACAAAAGTAACTAGTTAATAATTACTTACTCAAAATAAGAAACAACTTTGATGTTTCTCCAACTGCTTCAATTTCTTTTGAATATTCTTTTAAATATCCATTTCTCATTGGTTTCAAAACTTTCTTTTGGATACTTCGCAAATCCCAAGGAGCGTGTTATTACTTGATACCACTTTGCCACAGTGGAATTGTGCATTAATGCCCCTTGACCTTGTTTATAATTATTTTTTTGTAAATTTCCCCTTCGAATTTGGTTCGAGTTGGAAGGTTTCATGATAAAGGAAATGAGTCTCTTCCAATTACAAAAAAAAAATATTATTTCTTACCCTCTTCAATGCACCGATAATCCCACTGTGGGATTAGTTTATCCATAACTAAATTGGCTCAGTGCTATAATTCATCATGAGCTCAAACTTTCTCTACCCTGACTAAGTTCGGGTCTTGAATGCATAATCATCTCACTTGCGAGCCTCAATCTCCTTTCTTCAAGTGTCCGACTCTGTTCAGGAGTTCAAACAAATTTATGATTAGTGCTTTTTGCAAAGGCTTGAATGGTCCAGGTCGAGGTCTCTCCAAGCTTCCTCCCATGTTGAAGTCTATGACTAAACTCATTAATATTATATGAAATATGCCTTGGATTAGAATTGCTCCAATATGAATGTGGCACTTCACACAAGTTCTGATATCCTGCCCAAATTTCAAGGGATAGACAATTTAATTTATGTAGAAATAAATGTGTAGATTCAATATTTCTCATGAAATTTACTAAATCACAAGACTTGAAGCTACTCTACTGATCTGTGAAAGTTAATTCACCATCTAAAACAAGAATCATTGACGTGCAAAAGGAAACATCACACATACACAAATATTTATCTAGGGGAAAACAACTACTCAAAATCCCTTACTATATGTATTGCATTAATCAGAGAATAGAGAAGAAATACAATGCTTGCTAAAGCTTGAGCACACCTTGCAACTGTATATATTATCTCTCTGCTTGGCTAACTAAACCTAGCCCAACACTTAGCCAATTTAAAGCCTTTCCAAAATCCTATTTCGTTGCGTTGTTCCCTTAGAAAATTTTCCCTATTTTTTAGGAATTTCACACCAAGGAATTGTGTAATAGACTTACGTCAATCTTTGACTGCAAGCACCACTTATACACATGGAAACGTGCTACAACTGATAGTACCCTGCCTTGGCATCTCCATCTCAGCTTGGTAACTCAAATTCTCTACATGCAATAATCATTTTGGGCTAGTTGATCATTGAGTGTGGTTGAAGTTACACATCCACAACTTGACCTCCACTAGTTCTTCTAACAATTAGAACTAGTTAAACTGACAATAACTAAAATTAACTAAAATAGATTGCTACAAATTAGCAATAAATCATGTAGAACTAAACTCAAGTGTCTCTAACTCGAATTTACTAAGCTAACTGAGTGACAAGAGCCATGTCACCTTAGTTAACTACCTCCAAGTATTTTTCTGAAATAGAAATTCAATTTTTTAATCTACTTTGACCATGGAAAAGTCAAAACTAGATTTTCTTATTACATGTTCAATAATTTAAAGATATATGTAGGAAAATTTCATGTCTCCTATCAATGCCTTCAACATCTCTATCCTTGGCCTTGAGATGTGAGTTTTGCACTCACTCTCTTTTCCCACGACCAAGCCTTATGCATCAAACATTTCAAATTCTCTTGGTCCTGACGACACTAAGCTCATCTTAACTTTGAATGACATCAATAACTTGTTCCGAAACAATGTTAGAGATTGGTTCTTGACCTCTGCTCCATAGGAAACTCAACTCTGAGATCCAACTGCATGCTAGTTATAATTTTTTACGGGTACTTTCCCCTTCTAGACATGGAACTAGTGCATATTCAACTATGGGAATTAAAGCACGCTCAGACAGGTAATGAATGAACAAAACTTAGATTTTCAATCACTTGTGAAAGCGTACATAGAGGAGATTCATTTGGCTCTCTGGCCATACCTTTGTGTTACTCAAGTACCTCCTCCAAGAACTATTTCCCACTCTAAATCCCCAAGAACTCTCTACTCACGTGAAACTTTCTCTCAACCCCCCTTTTTGCTCTAGCCCTTTATTTGACTCAAACTTGACCCAATAAGGCATCGAGTTTTCTTACTATCTAATATTTTGTTGCTATTTTAACACCATACTTGGTGAATCATATTCACAAGCCAACTATGTAAGGATAAATTCAAACACATACACACAAAAGGAATTCAAAAACTATATTTAGTTTTCAACAAGGAAATATATACAATGAAATACACTGGCCCTCTATCAATTCCTCTAAACTTTTCAATATTTCATTGTTCGATTCTAAACCCAAAAAACTAGCTTTCCTTCACACATATATTTCTTTTAATTAACCAAAATGTGTCTTAGTACAATAAAATTGGTTTAAATAGTTGTCCCCTAATTCTACCTCATGGTTCAATTTGACACTTGTTGTTGTTACACATGCCGATTTTGGCAAAATACCAACTCATTGAAATATCCAAATAACCTAAGAGTCCAAATTCTTTCTAGAATAAATACACATGGAACTACATTAAAATGTCACTATTCCTAATTTATACAAATTACATTTTGAGGGAATTTCATTTCTCTTTGTAAATTTACATGATCCCCTTGGGGTCTAAACAAAAATGAGTTACCTAGGGGTTGATGTTCTTGCATCATGAGGGATCCGAGGTTTCCAACTGTAAAATGGCATAGTGCGACAGAGAGTCGTTCCTAAAATGTTGGTTGCATCGGCTCAAAATAACACAATATTTCCAAGATTACAAGTAAAATATTTCACCGTCTACAAATATGATTCTCATATCTCGTGTCTTCCATAGATTATATATTAGTTAATTGAAATCTTTCTCATGTATGATGTTTAATGGATTTAAATTTCAATAAGATATTTCAACGTCTACGGGTATGTTTCTCATATCTTATGTCTTCCATAGATTATATATTAGTTAATTGAAATCTTTCTCATGTATGATGTTTAATGGATTTAAATTTTAGTAAGAAATTATTGTTTAATTATGTTTTAAGTGTGGGCAATTACATCGAGACTAAATTAGTGCCAAATGTACAACTTTGTGTGAATAGTTAGAAGATATTTTTAGTAAACCAATATAGATTTAACTGAACTTCTGATTTACCAACTGTCAAGAGAAATAAAACCGTTTAAGAAGCAAATCTCCTTTTAAACTTTTTCACCTTGACACATCTTTCGAAGAAACAAACATCTTTTAAAATTTTGCACCAAGATGCAAATTTTCCTAGTTGGTAGATGTTATGCTCACTTAAGAGTGCTCTTCTCAAGCTCTAAGCTATTACAACAATATTCATGTAAGTATTTCACTAGCCAAGATTTGAACATGGGAGGGGTTGCAGAAATCATTCCAACCAACCCCCAAAAAAACCAAAATTA
>APFE030306536.1:290594-346507 GCA_000404065.3 Pinus taeda
TTACTTTTGATGATTTTCTTAAACTCTTTACTTTTTTGTCATTTTTAGTTTTATTTTTTTTTAATGTTTTAATTTTTGTTTGTTTATGTATTTTTCATTTTTATTTATCTATATATTTATTTATTATTTTGTTTTATTTTTTTTTTTTTCTGCAAGGTCTATGTCGATCCTTGACCAACAACCCAATCTCATTATGTGTCAATTTGATAGTTGATTTTAAAGTTTTCATTATAATAGATCAAGTTTGCCCCCATAATGTGTCAATTTTATGGTTGATTTTTAAGTTTTCATTGTAATGGGTCAAGTTCGCCTACACTGCATGTCAATTTGATGGCTGGTTTTTAAGTCTTGGTTGCAATGTGTTAAGGTGTCTTAGGCTAAGGTTTTAAAATAGCTATACTTTTAGCATTTAAGAAAGAAATTACTCTTGGTATAATGAATCTTTCATTCAGGTGTTCATTTTTAAAGTCCTTTTTGTGATATAATTTTTCCATAATGCCATGGTTGAAATATGTTGAAAACTCAAGTTTTTTGTAGTCGTGAATTTCGGTTTTAATTCTATGGTTGAAAATTTGTGAAAATTTTAAGGTTTTACTGAGTCATGATATTTTATCTTTAATGCTATGATTGAAAACATTTATAAATATTTTATCTTTAACACCATGGCTGAAAATTGCTGGAATTTTAAGGCTTTTTTAGAGACGTGATATTTTATCTTTAATGTCATGGGTAAAAATCGTTGGAATTTTAAGGTTTTTCAGAGTCATTATATTTTATCTTTAACTCAATTGCTAAAAAATGTTAAAATTTACCCTTAAAAAGAAAAAGAAGTTATTCCAACATCAACACTTTTTATATTTAGAGTGTCTTTAACACATTTTTTTTTGCATTTTATTGGATCTTACTATCATTTTTAAAAAAATGTTGAAAAATTACTCCAAGAAGAAGAAAAAGAAAAAGAAAAAAATATTCCAACATCAACACTTTTTGTTTTCACGTTGTTTTTTCATGTTTTTTGGGGGCTTTTTGGCTAGATTTCTCGTTTTGGAGTAACGATTCTCATTTGATCGGTAAATTTGTTATGAAAAGCAAATGTGGAAGCCTGAGGCATATTGGCAAGAGGCAGAAGGAATCCAAAACTATCCAATCTTCAACAACTTACTCCTAGAATGTTAGATTCTAATCCTGGAAGGAATACATAGCTTAAGATGGGGATATAGGCCTAAAGGCATGTTTTCGACCAAAGAAGCATATACATTAGCAGCGGGCCATGAAAATATCCCTCAGGACCCCCTATAGAAAAAAATATGTTCCTCTAATCTATCGTTGAAGGCTTCCCATCTCCTTTGGCTTGTGCTTTTAACATGGGATCATCTTCTTCGAAAGGGGTATAATGGCCCCTCCTGGTGTCCAATATGACAGAGACAAGAGGAACATGTCACTTCTTTTGGCAAAAAGTGCAAATCTTATGCACCTTCTTTGAAGGTAGTCTTTGCTTCATCTGCTTCCTGTGTGATTTCTTTCTCATCCAACATCGAAACATGATGGTTAAATTGACCACAATATGTACAAGAAAACTTTCTTCCATTAAAGCATGTAAATTTTTCATGCCTTGCAAAAACACAATCAAATTAATCATGAGAAGATGTATACCTCTTGTGTTGCTTTGCATGTTCATCCTTTTTTCTTCCGTAAGGAGATGAACTAGTAGAGGCTTCAATTTTCAATTGCAGACTAACATCATCGTTCTTGTCTTGAAAACTGCCTAAAATTGCATGCTTTCCATAAGCTGCATGTCTACCATCTTCTTGCTGCAAAAAAGGCTTAAAGAAATGGCAATCATCTTTAAAACAAATTTGACATATTTGCCTCATGGAACTTGGAACAAAAGTTCTCTTTGAATTAGCCTCACATGGCTTCATGGCTTTTGAGTCTTCGCCATTAGATTGCACATAACCAAGTCCAAGATTCTTGGGTCGTTCCTCAATAGAAAGGGGTTCAATCATGCCTTGTGCATGCTTTCCTAATCCTTTGCCTTCATAACCCATCTTAATCATTAACTTAGATCCTACTCCCCTTGTATGCTTTTCGAAGGATCAAACACATCTTTCTAAAGAGGAAACTGAAGACAAATCAGAATGGATTACCTCTTTCTCACGCATGTTCTTGGTCAAAGCCTCTTGGGCTTGATGAAGCTACAACTCCATATCATGCAATCTTTGAAGAATTTCTTCCTTCTCCTGCTTCATGGCCAATAATTTCTCATGAAGCTTCGTGCTTTCCCTTCTATCCTCAAACAGGATCTGCACCATATCCTTCAATATAAGGAATTCACGCTTCATATCCTCATTGAAGAACCTTGTGAAGGACGAAACTTCACTTGTAGAAGTTGTCATTATGATGTCAATGAACAAATTAACTTCAACAATGTTCTTAAAGCTTTTAAAAAAAATTAACAAAGCTTTTTCACCTAAATGTCTTTACAACCATCACATATTCAAGCAGCCAACAACACACAAATCAAGTGAAAATCTTGTTCAAGCAACCAACAACAAACCAACTCAAGTGAAAATCTTGGAGTGGTTTTGAGGTCCTTTGGGGTAAGGAAAATATATTCTATTCCTTTTTGTATTCTCCAAGGCTTAGCTAATCAGTAGCTATCCCCAAACTTCAGCAAACCCAAACAACATGCAATTTGCAAAATAGTAAAGCAGTCAATCTTCTACACTATACAATCAAGCTATTGTGATGTCAATCAAGAAAACCAAGTGATCTGATACCAACCTGATATAAAAATGGAAGGTACCTGAAAAAGGGTGCCAGGTATCCATTTTCATTTATGTAAATGAGTGCAAAAATACTCCAAGTTTAAATTTGAAAATGTGAGAACTTCTTATTTCTAATACACAGATAGACTGTAGGGGCATTTACTAGATATGTCACCTCTAAAGAGAGGATGATATCCACAAGCTACCTGACCCTCTACAGACTCTACCTAAAGAAATAATAGAACTAAACACTCAGATTTAATTAAAAAGACCTTGCTTGAACTTTACGTTATGCAGAATTTTAGCTTGAAAGAGGTGTAAGTCTTTTCTTTTGTTTATGTGTTTTGACTTGATTTGTTTCAGCTGATACTAAACATATATATCAGACATATAAGGTATTAAATAAACATCACACATAACAACAAATTTAATAAGGAGTTCACCCCAAAATCGTGGGCTATGTCTCTTGTGAGCTCTAGTCAACTTGACTTGGCTCTTTGGGATTATGGCTTGAATTCTTTTACAAGTTCCACACTCAACTCCAGAAGGTTACTGACTAAACCTATGGGCTTAGAAAACCCACATGCATCCCTGTCATGGCTGTTCTCTTTCTGCAGGTAGATCTAGGGTCCCTTGGACTTGATTCCTTCAGTAGGTGCACTAAGCTTCCCCGAGCTTCTTAATGGCACAAACTCCTTCAGAATGATTCAAATGTCTTTGAAACCTCTTCTAGTGTCTCCAGAAAATATCTGACATCAACAAATGACTGTTCATTTGCTCAAAATGAGCACTGCATCACCAATCTAGGCCTTCCTTCATGGATGGCTCTACACTGCCTGAAACTTCCCTTTAGCATCTTGACATTTAGAAGTCTCCAAATGGTTCTCAAAATGCCTTCATTGGATTCAGAAGGTTCATTACAATAGAAATAGGCTTTTATTTCACCTCCAATGGTTGCACACAACTTAATGCAGCTCCAACACTAAACAAACCCTTGTGGCTCCTCAAACTTCCCCAAAGCAAAAACACCTATAAATGATCTCTATTGGCTGTGAAATCTGTGCCAATCGATTCAGAAGGTCGAAGAGACCCAAAATAAAAAAACAATTCATCTTAAAAGGCCTTTCCTAGCCAAAGTTATGGCTCATTCAATGGACTACCTGTTTGCCCCTAAAAAAACTCCAGTTAACTTTAGTTGAGGGCTAGATAAGCCCGCCAAATATGGCGGGTCAGCCAAAAATGGTGCCTCTGCCAAAATTCCACCAACTTAACCATGACTTAACTGCAGTTACTTAATGTGCATGTGACCGAAATTAGTGGGCTGGAGGTTATCCTCGTGTTGCGTGCCACAATTGTTGGTTAAGGGTTGGATAGATCGTGGTTTCTAGCATGAAATGTGACCAAAGTTAATGTGACCCCATGCTAAGTTAAGCGTTGTTCGCCAGCGGTTATGGAGTTTGGCCCACAGTTCTAGGCATGAAGTCATGTGGTGAGCACCCCTCCATTGGATATCCAAAAGGAATATTTCGAGAATATTCTATGGAATATTCTCAAAATATTCTATTTTTAATTTTTTTTGAATTTAAAAAATTAAGAGTTATTGGGCGATTTTCTTTTTGACATAACTTCTGCATATGGAGACCATCTTTCGAACTGTTCATAGTGCCAGAATCAAGAGAATGAGATCTATCCGGTCGTTTAGGTTCGAACTATTTCTGAGCACTTTCATTTTTGAGCATTTTTCAACACTTAGACTTGAGCTCCTAATCAGGTGGACTACCAGATCTACTCAAGTGATCCAAAACACTGATGGTTCAGTATCAAAACAAAGAGACACTATGTAATTCAATCAAAAACAAATCAAGAGAAAAAACAAGATACAACACACAAAGGCTCCCCAGTGGAATCACCAACTTGTGATGCAGGTAAGTTCCATTTGCGGACAGAGACAACCCCTCTATCCCTAGAGTGGGTCTAGTCATAGCAAGACAAATACAATAGCTAATTCCTTAAATAGTTATCATTGAAGAGGCCTACCTTATACCAGTGTTTGGTGAAGTCTTCGTCACGTCTCTTCAGCTATCGCTATCTTCTCCTTGATGAATGATTCACCTGAAACAACATGGGAAAACAACAATACACATAATAGAGCACAACAATGAACTATCTACCTAAAGAGTAAAATAACCATAAGCTTGTTGGTTGGATAAATTGATCTTGCAGATAAGGCTGATTTCCCTAGTATCAAAAGATATCTAGCAACAAGCAGGACAAACAAATCTACCTTTCTCTAAACATATTGTGATTCATTAATAAAAACTATAAAGGTGTTTAGACCCTACCTTAATTCCAACGCTAGTTTGTAGCAGCCATCCTTCAATCATCCGAAAGAGTTTCCTTTTGAGAACCTGCAATCACAAACAAGCACACATCAAATAAAACCTGCATAGCTAATATCATAAATCGTGTTCATTATGGTGATCAAGGAATCCATAAAATAAAACATAAAACACAACTTATTGAGAAAAATAAACTTATCTGTATTAGCTTTGAAATAGAAGAACCTTACAACCTTTGGTGCCTTGATGTTGTACAAGCTCTTCCCACTGTCCGAAACAAGAATCTCCTTTACTTTGACAAGCCTCACACTCTTCCAAATGAGATTAAAGAGGTATGTAATCTCTCCTCACAAAAGCTCAATTAGGAAGACTAAGTTCGAGCAACATTTCACCTCAAAAATATTTAGCTTTCAACCTCCTAAGTAACCAGCCCAATGCTTCATTTTATAGTGCAAAGGAAGGAGGTTACAGGTCCACCTATGAAGGGATAGAGTCCTCCTTCAAAGGGATAAGCTCCTCACATCAAGGGGTTAGCTCCTTAAGGTATGGGATGCATGAACCTTAAAGGAGCGAACTTGCCACCTCAAGATTGCTTCCAGAAGCTTCCAGAAATGACTCAAAGTGAATTTTTTAAGAATATACTTGCACCTTTTTAACTTTTACAGGGGCTGCACCCATAATACAGAAACAGAGCAGTCAGGTGTGCAGGGGACATGACCATTAGGTGCGGGACCATAGGTAATGCTAAGAGAAAGTGCGGAACTAGATTTTTAGAGACTTTTGAAGGCTTTCTCTTATTTTCAAGGCTTGATATGAAGAACTAAGGCTTAAGACTTGCAAAGGAGGAAAGTATAAGTGATTAATGGACTCACATAGATTGCAGAATGTCAAGGTGACAATTTTTGTGCAACAGATTGCCCCCTAAAGTGCGAAGTTTGTAATAGATGAAGATATAATTTGTCATCTAAGAAGAGTGAAGTACTTTATCATTTCAAATATCATCCTGTGGACACCCCAGTCAGAACCTATAACAACATTCAATGCAAAATATATATATGTGAACATATCATCGCTGAGGTAGGCATTCCCATGCTCAGATCAAAACTGACTAGAAAACTAACTAAATTGTTCTGATATAGGTATGATTTTGTAATACATCATGAGTATAGACATATGTAGACACAGTATGGGCGCAACCATCTGTTTATGAGTAGTCCACTGTATAATGAATAAAAAAATTCCTCGCAGCCTGGATGGTAGAAACTAGATCCAGGGTCTTGCTTTTTGCTTCCCGAACTAGTACTATTCTATCCATGTGAATGAATGTGTCGAAGTCAAACATGGTAGAAACCACTTGATTACCAGTCAATGATGTGAACTGTTAACAAGTGTGAGAGAAACCACCAGTAATGTCAATGGCTCTCAAAGTATTCAGTACAATCCATGAAATGTGAATAAATGAGATGATGTTGAACATGTCATAGAATCCTTTGATCGAAGGTCAATGATGCAACCTATCGTCGAAGGTGAGAAACCTACCATTAGGGCATGCAGATTCCAAGGTACTGACGATTTCTAGATCATGTTTCTAGATAATAGCTGAAGTCGATAGAAAGCGATCTATTGTAGGCAAGCCCACAACACGAAATCATAGATCAAGTTTTGAAGAAATATATTTGGCAAGGACTAACTCAGGGATGGTCAAAATGGATGACAGATATTTTGCAGATGAATGGTTTATTTGAACTAACCTCTTGAACACATAACGACACTGCAGATGGTTTGGTGACAATTGACCCAAAGCTAATACCCAAAAACCGGCTGAAGACTTTCAATATGGTTTGATTAATTGTTAGGCAAAGCATTTCCCAACCCAGGTGTTACACAGTAATTTGTCACTGCTTTCACACCCAGTTCATCTACTGTGTCATGTGTCCAAGTCAAACATGCTCATGTTGAACAAATGCTCTCTGATCATGCCAATTGACCCACTTCTCCTAAGTTACCTACCTCATCGTGACTATGGGCTTAATAAACGCACTGAAAGGCACTCCTAAATAATCCAGCCGCACTACCACTGCAGAAGTACATCTGATTCCCACGATGGTCCGATTTCATGCTCCAGCGCAAGGCTGCTTATTATCTTCAGCGATGATCTAACTATCTGTGTTGCTCACTCGCGATGTCAGCACTAAAGTTCAGTTATGTGCCTGCGATGATCCATATTGGGCGAATTTGTTCCAACAATCAGCCTTCTGGATGACTCCAAACTTGGTTGATGGCATAGGTTGTGTCGCCCTTCCTTCCCTGGCATGGCAGTTCCATCAATTGTGCTACCTTCTTTGGTGATAAGCTCTCTCTTCCACCTTTCATGGAGACTCCCTCTCCTATTCAAACACTCACTTTTGATATGATCAGCTAGTTGTTAGTTGGTAAATTCTTGGATTGAGTAGTGTTGTTAGTGCTTTTGATAGATAGTTGGTGTGAGTGTGATAAGTGTGAGAGTGTTGATAGCTTGGGGAAGGTTGTGTAGTGCCCTTGAGTTCATGTCAAACTTATGAGTGAGAGAGAGAGACCTTTGTATGTTGGGAGATCCATCTTCAAAGAGTGAATGCTTGAAGAACATGCTGGCTCAATTCCTCTGGGAAGGCTTGTGATGTCAAGACTTTGGTTGTAAGCTTACTCTTATTTCATTATTAATACAATCAATGATGTTTTCCTATGTCTTGTATGTAATGTACTTAATAGCTCATGACTTCTTGATTTTGTGAGTAAATAGTTCATTGTTGTTTTCCGGTTATGTGCTTTGTTGTATTTCCTTTGCTTTGTTTCAAGTTGATCACTCATTGAGGAGAAGGAAGCGAAAGCTAGAGCAGCGCAATGGAACTCCATCGACCACCGGTTGAGGTAGGCCTCCAACTGTGACTGTTTAAGGAAAACTATTGTTGATCTGTCCTTGTTTGTGACTAGACCCGCTCTAGGGCTAGAGGGCTTACCTCTGTCCACAGAGGGAACACCTTCCTACATCACAAATTGGCGACTCTGCTGGGGAATCTATCCTATGTTTTTCTCTTTACTCTTGTTTTGATTTTGAATTTGGTCTCTCTTTGCTTTTGGGGATTTACTAGCAGTCTTTTGGATCACCTGGGTTGATCTGGGAGGTCCCTCTATTATCTATTAGATTGGCTGGTTTTGCTTTGGGAGTTTTTGGCTTGTTTGCCATTGTTTTTTGCATCATCGTGGATTTTAGTTTAACAGTCGCGCTGACATCATGATCACCCTTTTGTAAAATCCTATGCATCGCAGAATAACACCACATAGTCGCGACGATCCTGGAAATCGGATCATCGCGGGAAAGGCGTGTACTCCCGCACTGACAACGCTCTGTTGCTACAGCTAGCTCTTTTTCAGCGCAAGTTGCGAGTGTTCCACTCGCAATGATACCTATAGGATTGATTTTCTCAGTTCTGCCTCTTGATTTTTCCAGTCCTCTTGATCCCTTGTTGTTTTTTCTTGTTGAGTCATTTGTTTTTCACTGTTTACAGTCAAGGCACTCGTTCTTTGGCTTGGTTGAATGAATTTTGCATTTTTGCCCATGTGACCTAGTTCATTATTTCAAGTTCCTTGAATCAATTGTCTCGATTGCTGGTTTGCTCAAGATTCGTTTACAGCCTCTTATTGGTTTGATTGAGCCTTCCTCTTTCTTTGTTTCTGGTTGATTTTTAGTGACAGTTATTGAACCAGTCTTTGGTATTGATTCGATTTCTTTTCGCTACTGAACATAGATCATGATTGTTTGGATCAACCGGTTCTTTCACACTTGTTTGTTTGTCTCGTTGAGTTAAAAAAAAAAAAAAAATCAAAAATCAAAAGTTTGCATTTGTTTAGTGTGCGAAAGTGAAAGTGAATTTGCATTTCAAAGCGTGTTGAAAAGCGAATGATAAAATCTCTCATTAGTAGTTCCCATGCACTGTAGGAATTGATGTTTGCATGCATTGCGTGATTGCATTTGTTCGGCTTGGTTTTCTTGGTTTGGGAGTGATCTCTCTCCCCTCTCGTAAGTAGGTGTTCATCGAAGGAAAAGGATATTTCACTCATTTTAGTTGCATCCTAGGTTTTGTTATATATTATATACACACGGTAAGGCCTAAAACTAAAACATAATTCAAGATCAACCTTAAAACGAACTGGATAAATCTAACAATGCATTGGAACATAATGCTCATCATTTAGAGGTTTAGGCTAGAGACGTTCTCACTCAAGGTTGGGTGATTCCTCCTTCTATGACTCAATAGTGGTCTAGTATGGAATTGTGCTCCCATGTACCGTCAAGTATATATTGGGAGACCCAACTAGGTTATCATCCTTTATCCTTACGAAGCCATGTCTGCCGCCTTACAAACCGTAATGCACCGAACACGGTATTCCGGAAGATTGACTACTGTACGGAAAGTCCTTGGTTTTCATACGACTACCAAGGTGTATATGCAATTTTACGGGTTGTCTGGTAAACCTTTTTCCAAGTTCTCCAGAGTAGTCACTTTCATTCCTTTTCAGACTCCTTAAAAGAAAAGGTCCATCTGAGCACTTGTCACTTCAGGCTCATTAAATATTTGAAGGCGAATAGAGTCATCTTTTGGTCCTTTTCTCGACTCTTTAAAGATGAAAAGGTCAATTCTTGTTCCTGTGTCTTAAAATTTATTTGACCACGTTCACATTTACCCGGTTAGATCTTGTTTGCGTTTAGCTTGAGTAGGGTTATTTCTCATTAGTTTTCCTAGGATTTTGAAGTGAATCATCCTAGCAGAATCATCGATCCCGTCTCCCGTTCCAAGTGACCAAGGGTCTCCATCCTCTGTTGCCCCCAAGGTTCCGGTTGTTAGTGAGACTCTCCCTGTTATCCCGAGTATCCAACTGCTTAACTCTCGTGCCCCAGAGGATGAGTCTTACGATATTCATTGGAATCCCATTTGGGAGCCTTCTGAGGAAGACTTTCCTGTTACTCCTCCTAGTGTTTCGGTCCCAATGTCTTCCTCTGACATGGAGGAGACGACTCCCGTCTCTGGTGAAGAATCCTTTGTGTCAGAAAGTGAAATAACTATTCCTACGGAACCAGGAACTTCACCTTTCCGTGCAATGGGGACTTCACCTTTCCATGTCACTTCCCTTGGTGTCACATTACCTTTAAGGTATAATGCTTTGGCAGACATCATTGGTTCCAGGTCTCCCCTTTCGAGTTCCATATGGTCTCGTACGGTCCCTCCAACTTCGGAGTCGTTCATCCCTCAAATTCACAATGCATCTGTCACATCCATTCCGACCATACCAACTGTTTGTGTGGCTACTTCAACCCCTGTTGTTAGTGCTACCACTGCCTCTTCAGTGGTCACTACTATTGCCAGACCTTCTGCTGGTCCTACCTATAGTGGCCTAATGGCAGGAGTTGTCTATCTCGCACTAAGTGCCTCGCCTTCTACTGGTTTCATTCCAGCAGGGGTGACATATGATCAGTATGTACAAGCTCTTTAGAATCCAGATCCTCAAAATCTGTTTAATTATTATGATTCTCGTGGAGCTCATATCTATTATCTTGTACCTATACCAACTCAAGTCGCGGTTGAGGTCACGGTCCCATTGTCAGTTGCTTGGGGCACCACTAGTTATCATGGTGGCCAAGCATCGCCTGCACATTTTCAAGGGCCACCGTATCAAGGTCAACCGTCTTATGGACAACCTTATCGAGGGCAACCTGGAGGCCCACAAGGACAACCCTTTTAGGGACAGCCTTCGGCCTTTGGTGGTTCTTCCTTTACCTACTTTGGGCAACCCTCTGGTAACCCGGGACAACCTTATGCTCAACAAGGTCAACCAGGTATCCAGCAAGGCTACCCTTCTCGGCAAGTTGGTCAGCCTTATGCTCAACAAGGCCAATCAAGTGTCCAACAAGGTTACCCTTCTGGGAAAGTTGGTTAGATTTATGTTCAGTAAGGCCAACCCATTGTCTAGCTTGGTCAACTTACTGGACAGAGTGGTCAGCCTCAAAATCAACCAGGCCAACCAACTGTCTAGTTTGCTCAGCCATCCTGCCAATCAGGACAACCCTCAGTTGTGCAAGGACAACCCACTACCCAACAAGCTCAACCTTCTGGGCAAGTGAGTCCACCTCAATCTGAGCTAGGTCAACCTTTTGGCCAGATGGTTCAACCTCAGTTTCTTCAAGGACATCAATCTGGGCCTGCTCAACCTGGCACTCAAATGATGGTTTCTTCTTAAGTGCCACCCGGTTTTCAGCCCCAGTCTGGGCTCCAGACCCAAGTCGATTCTCAGATTCGGGTTGGATCTCAATCTAAACCTGCTTATCAAACCCAACCAGAATACTAGGCCCAGTTTGGAGCCCAGGCGCCTTATGGTACCCAGCAACCCCAAGGGCAAGCCCAATTTGCCCCGTATCAAAATTATCAACAACTGCAAGTAAATCCTTATCAGAATTTCCAACAACCCTATGTTGCTCCTGCAGGCCAAGTTGGTAATCAGTGGAGTGCTGGGGGGCAAGTCCAGGGTCAACCATCTAGTCACAGCTATAACCCCTATGGGTAGAACTCCTACGGGCAGAACCCTTATGGGCCAAGTCCGTCTGGACAAAACCAATGGGGGCAACAAACGGCTAGATGGAACTCTGGGACTACCTCCTACCTGCGGCCACAAATTTCCTTTAATCCTCAATTACCCTTTTTATCGATGTTGGAATTACCGGACGTGTCCAAACTGACCAATGATCCCATTCTTCATAATCCGTATTGGCCACGGGTTCCAACTAAAATTCCAGGTGATTGTCCCAAGTTTGATGGTAAAGCTAGAGAAGATCCCCAGGCTCATGTTATGACATATCATCTATGGTGTTCTCAAACTCATGGCTTGATGATTCGATCCGACTTCACCTTTTTCAATGAACTCTCACTGGCTTCGCTGCTAAGTGGTATATTGAGTTAGCTTGCGGATCTTTTCAGGACTTCAACTCATTAGCTATGGTATTTTTAACTCATTTTTAGTTGTCGATTCGCTATGAAACGGGCACGCATCTCCTAACATCCTTAAAACAATCTACGACCATGCATATCTTTGATCATATTCATGAATGGAGGTGATGTCGTCATTTGATTAAGTTTTGGATTCCCGAACAGATTTTGACTGATTGGTTTACAACCTCATTTGTCATTCAAATAGCTAGGGACATTGCAATGGGAGCGTGTGTAATTGAAGAGCAAGCTATTGTACGTGCTCAGTACCTTGACTTGGTTTACTCCCAGTCCGGTACGTTATATGCTTATTTGCCTGATGCTCCGAGGCCCGGAACTTCTAAAGCTCTGCCAACACCCTCTGTTGACAGTGTTATTGGTTTTGTTAACCCGCCTTCTAAGAAATCTTCCACGAACCCTAGGAAGCAAAAGTCGAATGCTTCTCAGGGTGTATCCAATGCTAGTAGCACTTCCGAGGTGAATGTCGTCTAGTCCACCACGACAGACAAATCCTCGAAAGGGAAAAGGGAAGAATAAAGTTGAACAGCCGAAGCAGGATTCCCCTAAACCTCGACCAGAGGAAGGTACCAAACGCAAACCCAAGTATCCTTGCATTATCTGTGACGACGATCACTACACCAAAGACTGCCCGAGGTGGTCCAAAGTTAGTCGTTTGCTGAAGGGTGCCCCTGGAACTTCTGTCGTCCTCAAGGAACTCTTTCCCTCACAACAAACTCAAATGGTGGCTAATCCGTCTCAATCCTCTTCTCCCTTTGGTTCTCAGGTATTTATGGCTGGGACAATTCCCATCCACATTAGTACCTGGGCAAAAGAATATCCGTTGCCTACCAAGAAGGAGCCTAAGGTCCCCTCTAGTGCTCCTCCATCCAGTTCTGGTCCCCTTCATATTGAGCGACCTAGCAATGAAACGGTCATCCGACCTCCTTCTAAAGGTGTACTCTGGAAATATTCGTACAACCCCAATGCTCATGTTGCTCAACACTATAGCATCGTTGAGGACTTATCCCAGGCTCCATCAGCTATGTCCGCATTAGAAGTTCTCAAGAGCTACCCCTCTCAGAGGAAGCCTTTGCTATCGGCCATCGGTGGCATTGACCCGGCTTACTCAGATTTGATTACTTTTGACCTGGACAGTCATATACTGAGGCTGCCCCATCAAATTGCCTTCCTTATTCATGTCGTCATCAATTCCAAAACGATTCATCGTATTGTCATTGATGAGGGTGCATCTACTTGCATAATATCTGTTGCTTGTTGGAAGGCTATTGGTTCTCCGACTTTGACCCAGTCTCCTACGACCTTGGAAGCCTTTGATGGGAGAGAGTCTCATCCTTATGGTATTCTTCAACAATTGCCCATTACATTAGAAGGGAAGCCGGTCGAAGTAGAGGTTGAAGTTGTCGATGCCAATTTAACTTATAACCTCCTTTTAGGACGGAGCTGGACCTATGCCATGCGAGTCATGGCCTCATCTCTATTTCATGTCATTTGTTTCCCTCATCAAGGGAAGATTATCACCGTAGACCAGCTCTGCTTCTTCGCCTCTTCCTCTGACGGCACTGTGCCTTTCGTGGAGCATACCTCAGTCCGTCTTGAGAGTGTGGGTGCTGGACTCTTTAAAGATCCTGCCCTGATGGGTGTCTTTTCACTCCCACCTCCCAACGCTGCCCCCATTAATATGATTTTTGTTCGCTCTGATCCATGGGTTCTTCCCCCTCCTGATCAGATAGGCTCCTAGGGCGATGAGATGCCGTTGAGTCCTTTCCGAGCTCAACTACGTTGAAATTGTTTCTGCATCGGCTCCATCCTCCGAACCTGCTCCTTTGAGCAGAGCTCTCGACTCGTACATGCAACCCCCTTGGCTTGGAGATAGCGCTTCTTCAGACCTGTTACAGGAACTTTTTCCTTTTGATGAAGTGATCATTGAGACCATGTCTTTCAAGGAACCTCCTTGGCCTGATCATCACCACCGTTCCTCATTTCTCCCTACCCATCGGGAAATTCTTGCTTGTCTTGAGCGGTTTGCTTCTTGCTTCCCTTTTCAACCTCTTCAGACACCTATTCATATTTATCAAGTGTCTTCTGAAGGGAACATGGGGAACATCACGCAAACCCAGCCTATTGACATCTCTGTTAAGCCAGGGATTGTCGAGCACATCCATGTTGGAGTGACTTGTACTCCAGAGGAGGTTTGGCTCTATGCAGGTATTTTTCGTGAATTTCGTGATGTGTTTGCATGGTCTTATGAAGAGATGCCCAGCATCGATCCTAGCATTGTGGTGCATGAGATACCTACCTATCCGGGTGCCAAACCTATCCAAAAGCATCTATGCCCCGTGCACCCCCGAAAGGCTGCAACTATTAAGGCGGAAGTGGAAAAGCTTCTCAAAGCTAGTTTTATTTACCCCATCCCCCTCACAAACTGGGTCTCTAACATTGTCCCTGTCACTAAAAAACAGGGCAGTATCAGGGTCTGTGTTGACTACTATGATATTAATCGAGCTTGTCCCAAAGATAACTTCCCTACACTCTTCATTAACCAGGTCATTGATGAGTGTGCCGGAAATGAAATATATTCATTCATGGATGGCTTTTCTGGTTATAACTAGATTAATACAATCGCCCCCGCCGATCAACACAAGACCACCTTTATCTGTCCATGGGGCACTTTTGCTTATAACTCCCTTTCGGCTTAAAAAATGCCAGGGCCACCTTCCAACACGCAATGTCATACGCATTCCATGATATTCAACACATTGTGCAACCTTACCTAGATGACCTTCCGGCTCATTCGGTAAGGCGTCAAGACCATCCCACCCACCTTCGCGAAATTTTTCTCCATTGTAGGCACTATCATATCTGGCTCAATCCCCATAAGTGTGTCTTCTATGTCAAGTTTGGCAGACTTCTCTGGTTCATCATCTCTCGAGAGGGTATCCGTTTGGATCCTCTTAAAGTCGAATCCATTCTAAATCTTCCTCTCGTTGCCTCTTTGCAGCAATTGCAGAGTTTACAAGGAAAAGCGAATTTTTTATGACGATTCATTCTGAATTATGCCGAAGTGGCTAAGGGCTATACGCGACTATTGAAGTGTGACACTCCTTTTCATTGGGATGACGCAGCCCAAGAGTCGTTTGAGCACCTCAAGGCTCTCCTTGTTTCTGTTCCTCTGTTACGTCCTCCTGACTATCATCGGGACTACACCCTTTACTTAGCCGTTGCTAACACCACTATCGGCATGGTTCTCGTTCAAGATGATGATGATGGTATTGAGCATGTCATTTATTATCTTCGCCGCAATTTACTTGATACGGAAACTCGCTATGTCCATGTTGAGAAGTTGGCATTGGCCGTTGTTTGTGCCGTCCAACGTTTCTGCCATTACATACTATTGTGTACCACGACGGTGATTTTTGATTGCAACCCGATGACGTACATTTTGTCACGTCAATTACTGGGGGGAAAATACTCGAAGTGGATTGTTATCCTCCAAGAGTTTGACTTGGAGTTCACCACTGCCAAGTCTAAGAAGTTCCTCGTCTTTGCTGAGTTGCTTTGCTCTCTGCCATCTCTTACCGCACCCTCTTGGTTAGAGGATCATATTCCGAATGAAACTTTGTTCTTGATTAGCACCCTCGACCCTTGGTACGGGGATATTATTTTCTATCTCCAGACGTCCTCTTTTCATCCCAATTTGTCCAAGGATGCTCGGCGAAGGGTTTGCCATCAGTATTATTGGGGACACCCTGTACCGACTCGGCGCCGACTCTGTCCTCCACCGATGTTTAACCCTTGAGGAAACTGAACGAGTTCTAAATGACTACCATTCTAGCGCCTGTGGTGGTCACATGTCCAGATATGCCACTGCTCAGAAGATTCTCCATGCTGGTTATTTTTGGCCCTCTATATTTAAGGATTGCATTCTTTCCGTCCATTCTTGTCATGAGTGCCAAATCTACCAACGGAAAATGCGTGCACCTCCTACTCCATTGCACCCTGTTGTTACCGTCGGCCCTTTTGCCAAATGGGGCATTGATTATATGACCTGTAACCCTCGCTCGGCTAGGGGGCATGGGCATATCATCGTTGTCGTCGATTATTTCACAAAATGGGCCAAGGCGATACCTACAGTAGCTGAAGATGGTCACGCAACGACACAATTTTTGTTCAATCATGTTATTTCACGATTCGGAGTCCCTCAGGCTATTGTCACTAATCATGGTAAGCATTTCCATAATCATATGATGACTGAGTTAATGACCCAGTTGAGCCTGCAGCATGATAACTTGACACAGTACTATCCTCAGGACAACAGTCAAGTAGAAGCTATCAACAAAGTTCTAGTTACAATGCTTCAACGTATCGTCGGCATGCACAAGTCCAACTGGCATTTGATGCTATTCTCCACCTTATGGCCCTACCGAACTTCAGTGAATGATGCCACCAGGTTCACCCCATTCCAATTGGTTTACGGTCTGGAGGCTACCCTTCTGATTGAGTGTGAGATCCCTTCTTTGAAATTAGTTGTTGAATTACTCCCCAACACTACTCCGGTAGAAGAATGCCTTCTCTACCTAGAGCAACTAGACAAGACCTGTTGACTAGCCTCTTTAGATATTGAAGAACAGAAGAAGAGAGTGAAAACCCACTTTGATCATACTATTCATCCTCATTCTTTTGTTGAAGGAGATCTAGTCCTGCTCTATGATCAAGTGAATGATAAGCTAGGGGCAGGCAAATTCGAACCTATGTGGCACAAGCCTTATATTGTAAAGCGAGTTTTGCAAAAAGGGGCCTACGAGCTGATTGATTATGAAGGGAACCCTCTGGATAAGCCCCGGAATGGGCTTTATTTGAAAAAATATTATTCATGAACCCCATGCACTCTGATTTGTACATACGTGTGTTTTCAGCAGGTGTGTTGTGTGTGTGTGTGTTTGCATGTTTTTTGCTTGGTGTGTAGGAATGGTTGCCGCTTATTGTGTCTTTTTTCTTCGCATGCAGATGTCTGGTACACCTTATGCTGGTTTCACTGATGGTGCCTACCATAGTACACGCAACTTGTCTTCTGTGGCATGGATGATCTACGATCCTCACGGTGAGTTAGTAGACCTTCAAGGTGTTTGTCTGGGTTGTACCACAAACAATGTCACTGAATATAGTGTTGTTATCGAACTACTGACTGAGGCTATCAACCTCCACATTCGTGCATTGGTTGTGAATCTAGACTCTCAGCTTGTCATCCACCAGCTTAATGGGTGTTATTCTGTCAAAGATCATCAGATTTTAAGGTTGTATTTACGTGTTAGGTTGTTAGAAAGGAATTTTGATTTCATCACATATCAACACATTCAAAGATGATTAAACACATTAATTGATGCATTAGCCAATTATGTATTAGACATACATTTGCATAACATGTAATCAAAACTGCATATAGAAGCATTCAGAACACAATAATGAACTTATATATATATATATATATATATATTATATATATATATATATATATATTATATATATTATATATATATATATATATATATATATTATATATATATATATATATATCGTGTGGCGCATCGAGGCACTAAAAAAATAAATGTATATGTCCAAAAAGAGTCTATGCTCTCCATACATCTGAGCCACATGTCTCTCAAAAAAATCAGCAGCCTAGGAATCACTCCTACTGTGTGGATCTGGAACTCTATGGGGACCTCCTCGATCCCCATGTAATCTGGGATACCCGCCTTTAGACCCTCAAGATTCCGGGCCACTGTCTCTACTGAAGCATCAGCTAGGGGAGCCAAGGCTAGCTCTCTGATACATTCTGGGTCCCTCTGCACCTCCGGAGCTAGCCCTACAGGTCTCACTAGTCCCACATCTGTAAACACCATAGAGTTCCTCATTAGGACGTATGCATGAAAAAATCCAAAAACATTATAAAAGATAAAATAAAAAACAAAAATTTATATAGCGTGATCAAGTGCCTTACCACCATCATCCCACTGCTCACCAAGAGGTAGCAGCATATTGGGATCTCCACGGAAATCTATCCCAGCATATGGCCAGTCCTCAACAAAGATGATCTGGTGCTCCAACCACTCATGGAACATCGCCCCCCATGATACTAGGTGTTCGCCACCCCCTCGTGGCATAACCTGAGCTCACCGTGTGATATTGAGCTCTCATGGTCTGGGCGCATCCAAGACCATGTCCTGCAACTGCAATGCCGGCACCCGCTCTATCATGAGCGGGATCAAGATGGATCTATAACCAAACTGCTTCGTCTCTCCTCAACGACATTTGTTGAGTTATCTTTTCATATTTGTTGTCACTGTCTCCGCCCAGTTAAACATGGTCGAATTAAGGCATTTGAAAGCTAATCGCAGATGAGTCTTTGATTCCTCATGTTGGGCTTGGGAGCCCGCTACCCTAGTTACCATGAACAGAACTGCACGGAGAACTATGTCTTCTACTGTCGGGATTGCCACCTTCCCGCTCTTTGTCTTACGTGCCTGGGGGCACACTCGTGCCATTAACATCTCTAGTGTCTCACCCCGAGGACGTTGGCCCTCTAAGATTGGCCTCTCTCCTCGACGGGACAATCCAGTCAAAAAATACACATATGTTGCATCGAACTCGATGTCGCGGCCTCGGATTATGAATTTCCTGTCTGTTGGGTTCCATGCATGGATTATCAGCTCTAATAGATCAGGTTGGGACCGAAGATGCGGAGTCAGGAAGAACTTTAGCAATCCGCATTCACGTAGAGAGTTTCGACACCTGGCATTAGCAAAAGCCTCCTCATCATTGGCATCATGAACTCGCTCCTGCTAGGCAAAAGCCATAATGCCCTGCATAAAGAGAAAAAATGAATTATAACTTCGTTCATGAAATTTGATCCATAATTTACATAAAAACATAGTTTTGCATCGCCATCGTGGTTTTTTTTTAAACAGTCGTGATGGCACGAAGTTATAGTTCAAATTTTTCATGATCATCGCTGAAGTACATCATATTTCCACGATGATCGAGGCGCATTATATGTAAGTCGTGCTCGGTCATCGCGGATCTGAGCGGTATACTCGTGATGATTGAGCGACGGATGTAAATTCAAAAATCTGCCCAAACTTGCATGTCCAATGATCAAATGCATAAAAAAACCAATGAAATGAAGCGCAGGAGAATGACTACTTACTTGATCGAAGTTTCACAGTGAACCGTCAACCGATGAGGCCACAATCAGCTCACAAAGTTAGCACTGGTTGGCACTCCAAAATCTCCAATGGTGAATTGTATAGTGCAAATGGTAAAAATGAATTGGTTTACCCCCCTTTTATAGTGATTTTTTGGAATGTTTAAAAAATTGCACTTTATAATGTGGGTTTTTACCATTTTTTGTGCATAGTTAGTTGGAAATTTGGTTCCCCATTATGTTTCCGTGTTATTTATCTTGAATTGATTTTACGTTTGACGTGTTTTTGTGCAAAATTACATGTGGTGGAGTTGCGTGTGCACTTGGTCCGTAAAGTCGTCTTTCACGCTCTTTTCCGACTCAAAAAATGAAAAGATAGCCAAGTTGTTCCTTTCGAATCGTTAAATGAAATGAGAGGCAGTCTGCTTTAAGCTCTTTTCTGACCGTGTAAACAAGAAAAGATTGTCGGGTTTTTGTCGTTTTAGGCTCGTTATTGGTGAAAAAAACGACGTGGTTTTGATCACTTTTTTACTTTTTCGTGTCAAAATCACTAATAATGAAAAGTATTCCTTGATCATAATGGTCAAGTTGTTCTTTTTATTATCATTTCATACTTTTTCGGGCTCAAGAGACACAACTTTATGAAAAAGGACCCCCCTGGAGTTTTCTTTTCCGTGTCTTTTTCAAACTCCCTAAACATGAAAAAGACTCTGAGTTTTGCCTATGTCGGACTCGTTAAACCCTGACGACATTGGAATCGTCACCATGACGAGACTCGAGCTTCTCCTCCCTAGGGCTTGTTAAAATATTGCTAGGTTGGATTTGACCGAAGGTCAAACTTATATCACAAGCATATGTTATCCCCTTCAAGCTTGTTTTCAAAAATAATTGGGGTACTCACCAGCAATGGTGGGGGAAAATTTGGAAAATGTCATTGATTGTCTATGGTAGCTAGTCACTCTTGAACATCAACACTTCTGCTTCTTGTTGGGTTGGGACATCCATACATCGTCATTTGGCCTTCAACGGGTTTTGGTTGTCATTTAGCCTCATACCATCCGATCCATGCTGTCTCCATCAAGCCTCTAATCCTTTGGTACCTGAATGCTGCCACCTTCTGGAGTCGTGTCGCCAACATGTTCAAGAGTATAATCCTTCTACAGTTTACACCTTTGTCTTCTTCTCTAATACTCTGTTTCACTATCTACCACTTGTTCCTTGTTTCGTGTCGTTGATGGGGGAGACATTATGGCCCTCCTACGACAGGTCATCTCCTTTTGACATCAGCTCATTATCCAGGAGATTGATCCAGAGATCCCTTTGGTACCTTGGAGCTTACATGCCTAAATGGCAAGTTCTTGGTGCCTGACGGTCGACTTACATCATTGGTTGTTGATTGGGTGATTCCACGAGTGTTCGACTTCAGTTCATTCTTCACACTTCGTGGATTATACTGGATAGTACCTTGAGAACCATTGGCATTATTGGTGGTTTCTCTCGCACTTGTTAATGGTTTACATCATCGACTGGTAATCAAGCAATTTTCTATCATCCTCAACTTCAACACCTCTATTCACATGTTAGAATTTGTACTATGATTGGTTGGGTTCAAGACCTCAAACTCAGATCACACATGCTCAGGCTGTATGGATTGGTTTGTGATTACATGACTCGTTGATGGATGGTTGCGACCATACCTGAGTCTTCACAGATGGCTGCGACCATACCCTTATCATCATCATGGTCTTATTAGCTGGATGGCTGCGTCCATACCATAGACCTAGTTCATATGTCTTTTGGATGGCTACATCCATGCTTAGACTACATGTAGTTCACTATCAGAGATATCAGTTGTACTTGCGCCTACAGGTTCTTCCAGATGGTATTCTAGCTCAGTAAATTTTGTAAAGCATTTCACCCCTCCCACTCTCTCAGGCTTCATACTTTAGGGGGAATCTATTACACAGTAATTTGTCACTGCCTTCACTCCCAATCCATCTACTGTGTCATGTGTCCAAGTCAAACATACTCATGTTGAACAAATTCTCTCTGATCATGCCAATTGACCCAATTTTCCTAAGTAACCTGCCTCATCGTGACTATGGGCTTAATAAATGCACTGAAAGGCACTCCTAAAAAGTCCAGCTGCGTTGCTAGCGTGGAAGTACATCTAATTCTCGCGATGGTCCGATTTCATGCTCCAGCACGAGGCTGCTTATTATCTTCAGCGATGATCTGACTATTTACGTTGCTCACTCGCGATGTCAGCACTAAAGTTGAGTTATGTGCCCACGATGATCCAGATTGGGTAAATTTGTTCCAACAGTTGGCCTTCTGGATGACTCCAAACCTGGTTGTTGGCATAGGTTGTGTCACCCTTCCTTCCCTGGCATGGCAGTTCCATCAATTGTGTTGCCTTCCTTGGTGATAAGCTCTCTCTTCCACCTTTCATGGAGACTCCTTCTCCTATTTAAACACTCACTTTTGATATGATCAGCTAGTTGGTAGTTGGTAAATTCTTGGATTGAGTAGTGTTGTTAGTGCTTTTGATAGATAGCTGGTGTGAGTGTGATAAGTGTGAGAGTGTTGATAGTTTGGGGAAAGGTTGTGTAGTTCCCTTGAGTTCATGTCAAACTTATGAGTGAGAGAGAGAGACCTTTGTATGTTGGGAGATCCATCTTCAAAGAGTGAATGCTTGAAGAACATGCTGGTTGGATTCCTCTGAGAAGGCTTGTGATGTCAAGACTTTGGTTGTAAGCTTATTGTTATTTCATTATTAATACAATCAATGATGTTTTCCTATGTCTTGTATGTAATGTACCTGATATCTCATGAATTCTTGACTTTGTGAGTAAATAGTTCATTGTTGTTTTTCGGTTACGTGCTTTGTTGTATTTCCTTTACTTTGTTTCAGGTTGATCACTCATTGAGGAGAAGGAAGCAAAAGCTGCAGCAGCGCAACGGAACTCCATCGACCACCAGTTGAAGTAGGCCTCCAACTGTGACTGTTTAAGGAAAACTATTGTTGATCTGTCCTTGTTTGTGACTAGACCCACTCTAGGGCTAGAGGGGTTGCCTCTGTCCGCAGAGGGAACACTTTCCTGCATCACACCATGTGAACAAAAAGTGTCATGTTCAAGAGTGGTTAACTGCTTTTCTAAAATAGAAAGTATAACAAATAGGTTCATTTTTATCTCTTTTCCCCCACCATTTCTGGCAAGTACCTCTTTATTTTTTACAAGCTTGAGGAGCATAACATTTGCTTGGTTATAAGCTCATCCTTTGGATGAGTCCAACTTAGTTTAAAATTCGAACCCTAAGAAGGAGTGGTTCCTTCCTGTTTGAAATTGAACAGGTCCTTTATTGTTAAATTTTAACGAGTCCAGTATAGGAAAAACTCGGTGTTTTTCAATTTTAGGGAGTCAGAAGAAAAACTTAAGAAAACTCCATGGGTGTCCTTTTTTGTAAATTTGTGTCCCCTAAGCCCAAAAAAGTATAAAATAATACTTGAGAGAACTACTTGACCATTACGATCAAGGAGTACGTTTCCTAATTAGTGGCTCTGATCTGAAAAAGTAAAAAAGTGATCAAAGACACGTCGTTTTATAACCAATATCAAACTTGAAATGACAAAAGTCTGGTGATCTTTTCATGTTTATACAGTCATAAAAGAGTTGTAAGTGGATCGTCCTTTTAATTCCATTTTAACGAGTTTAAAAAGGAAAAACTCGGTAATCTTTTCATATTTATGAGTCAGAAAAGAGCTTAAAGAGGACTTCTATGTTTTGCTTTTTCGTAAATTTTGGGAGAGTCCGAAAAAGTGAAAAAAGTATGTTCTCTGTTGAAAATGACTAATTTTCCCTGAAAAGTCCAAATATTTTGCACAAAAACTCAAAACATTACTCATACCTGTTTAAAATAAATAAAAATGCATCAAAAAGTTACCTTTTTAAAGTGAAAAATAAACAAATTAGAAATTCATTTATTCAAAAAAGCTTATAAAAAGGGCTTTTGTAAATTCATTTTTACCGTTTGATTTCAGAGTGAGAAGTGAGAGCTTTTGGGTAAGAAACTTCCTGTGAAGATTGCAGAAAATTCGTCCGTTGGAATAAAAAATCGTCAGCTCCAGGTAATCCACATCATCCCTATCTTTCATTTCAACCATTTACATTTCATTTTAGGGCTTTACAATTGATTTTTTAAGGAGAAGTTTCTTTAGAAAAATGCTCGTGGGGGTCCGCAGGTGCAACATGCGGCCCCTGCGGACCTCGACCTTTTTCTACAAATAAAAAAGTTGTGGGTCCACACCTATTGCTTACAATGAGTGTGGACCTATGCACTGTCCCTAACCAAGGGGTGCAGACCCCGCAAAATAGGTTTTAAAATTTCAAATTTCTCCATTTCTGCCCAAAATTTTTTGAACTAAATTGTTCTAATACGTCATTTTTGCAATGTAGGACATACAAAATGCTTATTTTGTGGGAACGTGAGCATGAGGATGTGGACCTTGCCACATTAATTCATCCACCTATAATACGGGCATTAAAAGCATGTAGACTATTTAAATTTTGGGCCATACCTGGCATGAGGGCCCAAGTAGACTTCTTGTAATGGTTGGTAGACAGGTGGAACATACAGGACTAGTGTTTCATGATCGGTGGCCACCGGCTCGAAATTGAGCTAGAGGACATATATTTCTTGACTGGTTTTCCCAAGAGAGGTGAACGATTATCTCTTTTCGGGACTAGGCCAGGTGGCCAGTCTGTCGCTAGTCTCCGATTAGAGTTCTCAATGATCAAACAGAGGACAAACAGATTGATATTAAAACTATCTCCCGTACTGAACTTAAGGTTATTGCATTCACTATCACCAAACTATGTGGGAGTGCATCATTGCATGTAGCTACTAGATCCCAGATGAAAATGGTAGTAGACTGTTATCGAGGTACCATCTTCAACTGGTGCGAGACTGTGTTGGCAAATGTAAAAGGCCAACTAACTAGAGAAAAGAACGAACAACTAAAAAACTTTGGATATGGTTTCTTGGTCATGAGCTTTGGTTTGGAGAGGGTACCTATGTTGGTTCCACAGTAGCTTTCTGTTGAGGTTGGACTTCCTTGAGATCCTAGGGTAATGCGTTGGGTTGCAGTGATGGCCCAACATCATGAGGAGGGTTTAGAGGTTGTTCGATTTCCACTTGAGTATTATCGTTGGTTGAGGAACCAACTTTTTGTGATTCAGGATTTTCCATATGCTGGGATGGATTATCGCGGTGACCCATACATGACTCTTCCACCAGGAGAGCAGTTGGATGATTCAAGTAAAATCATTTTCAACACTTTCTAAGTTTTAATTTTTTTGTTTTTTAAATCGTCCAAAACTGATAATAAAAAGTTTTAAATGCAGATGTGGGTCCACGATGACCAACTGCTCTCCAGCCATATGAGAGGAGACACACAGCTGCAGTAGTATCGGCCCCATAGGACCAATCTACAGAGACCCTGACCGAATTGGAGAATCATCTAGAGCGTTTGACAACAGATATTCCAGAGACTAGCATAGATGATATTCCACTTAGGTTACAACGATATGTGATTGGGGTCCCAGGACCTTTTAGGAGGTTCCTTTGTAGGGTGGCCCGAGCAGTGGTTTCTTATCGTGATCATCACCAGGGATAGGATGATCGCTTTTGTAGACTCATACGACATTTTATGTCTTTTTGTACTATCATTTTTTCCAATCATAAGGTGTTTTTCAACCTATGATCGAAGACAATGTATATTTGACACACTTCTATACTATGATATATCACTATTACTGGCTATCTTGTGTAACATGTTCTTGGATTTGTTTCAAGTTTTACTGCTTTAATTATTGCGAATGTCTATTTATCATACGAGAAGCAACTACATCTGCTAATGTATTTAAATATCTTTGAATATGTTGATATTCAATGTAATCAAATTCACGTTCCAAGAGACGAACTCTCAAAAATAATCTTAATAACACTGGATTTCTAATGGCATAAACCTTGTTAAGCTATAATACAACGAGTTCAAAATCTAACCTAACAATCAAACTCTGAATCCCAAATGAGATGGATTCAGATAATAACTCAATCACTGCACTATACTCTGCAATGTTATTCATTGTTTGATCGAGGCTTACCCCATGCATAGATACTAACTCATCAGAGGGTAAATAGATAACCCAAGCTACGGAAGAAATGTTCTGTGTACTACGACAAACACCATCAGCAAAACCAATGTATGTTTGAAGAGACGTCGACATCTGCAATATCAAGAGTAAAATCAAGATAAGCAGGAATAATGATAAAAGCACTCTCTAAAATAGGCACACTTTCCTAATCTAAAACACACCAACTATAAATAAACTATTCTAACGAAAATCTCCACACTAAAATTTAAGCATAATATCTTTTCAGATAAATCCCATTTCTGGGTTTACCCACAGAGACACCGTCAAAATCTACCAATTCATAGGCCCCTTTTTCCAGCTTTCGCTTAACAATATAAGGACCATGCCACATAGGTACAAATTTTCTAGCCCCTAACTTATCGTTTACTTGATGGTATAGTAAGACTAGGTCTCCTTCCGAAAAATTACAAGGTGTAACATTTTGGTTGTACTGAGCTTTTATTCGTTTTGCATGAATCTCAATTGCTAATGTAGCATCACGTTGATTCTCATCTAGCTTATCTAAGTACAACAAACGTTTTTCCTCTTCGGAAGTGGCTGGGAGTAATTCTATGGCTATTTGCAATGATGGAATTTCGCATTCAATGGGTAACATAGCTTCCAAACCGTAAACCAGTTGAAAAGGAGTGAAAGCAGTTGATGTTTTTACTGAGGTTTGGTATGCCCAAAGTGCTGAAAATAACATGTTATGCCAATTCGACTTATGGATACCAATGATTCGTTGGATCATAGTGACTAGAACTTTATTGATAGCTTCAACCAGACCATTAGCATGTAGGTAATATGGAGTAGAACTATCATGACGCAGGCCAAGTTGATCTGTCAGTTCAGTCATCATGATGTTTCGAAAATGACTTCCATGATCAGTAATAATAGCTTGAGGAACACTAAATCTAGCAATTATATGATTGAAAATGAAAATGGTGGCATTTTTGTCGTCTGCCAAAAATGTAGGCATCGCCTTGGCCCATTTAGTAAAATAATCTACCGCAAGGATGATATACGCATGCCCCCTGGCCGAGTGATTGTTACATGTAATAAAGTCAATACCCCACTTTGCAAAAGGACCGACAGCAATTATAGCGTGGAGAGGAGCGAGTGGAGCACGCATATTATGATAAAAATTTTGACAATTGTGGCATTTCCGGACTGCATAGATACAATCTTTGAATAAGGACGGCCAGAAATAACCAGCGTGCAATATATTTTGGGCTGTGGCATACCCAAACTTATGACCACCACATGCTCTAGAGTGACAGTCATTTAGAACCTTTTCAGCTTCTTTATGAGTTAGACAATGTTGGAAAATAGAATCTGCCCCACGACGATAGAGTGTATCTCCAATAATATTGTATTGTTGGGATTGGACACGTATTTTCCTTCGCTGAGATTGTGAGATTTCAGGCCGAAAAGATTGGGTTTGGAGATAAACAATAATATCTCCATACCATGGATCAAGAGTATTGATAAGAAATAAGGATTCGTCCGTAATGGGCTCTTCCGCCATAGTTTCAGTATTAGTAAGCAAAAAATCACATATCAATTCCGCAAAAACCAAAGATTTCTTTGCCTTGGATTTTTCAAATTCCAAGTCAAATTCCTGCAGGATAACTATCCATTTGGAATACTTGCCCCCTAGTAATTTTTTGGTCAAGATATACATCATAGGGTTATAGTCAGAAATTACCCTGGTTTTGCATAATATGATGTAGTGACCAAATCTTTGGACAACTTGAATAGCTGCCAAGGCCAATTTCTCTACATGCAAATATTTAAGCTCAGTCGGATTCAGAGTTTGACTAAGATAGTAAATCACATGTTCACTATTGAATTCATCTTCCTGAACTAAAACCATCCCAATGGTGGAATGAGAAGCAGCGAGGTAGAAAAAGTAATCCTGGTTGTAGTTAGGAGGATGCAATAACGGTGCATGGGTTAACGCGTGTTTAAGTGCATCAAAAGATTTGTCAGCTATCTCATCCCAAAAGAATGGAGTATTTTGTTTCAACAACCTGGTAAAACCTCTTGTTATCTCGGCGTAGTTAGGAATGAAACGATATAAAAAAATTCTTTCCCTTGCAAACTTTGGAGTTGGCAAAGAGTCGAAGGAGGAGGTAATTTGACGATAGCTTCGAGGGATTGACACGAATGACAGCTTTTGAAACAACAAATCCCAGCAAATGACCTGTTTCTATACAGAAAACACATTTGTGTGGATTCAGCCTAATTCGATAATGCCTACATCTCATAAAGATTACTCGTAAATGAATGAGATGATCGACTCTACGTAATGAATGGGCAAGTAAATCATCGAGATAAGGCTGAACAATGTGCTTGATGTCATGAAATGCGTAAGACATAGCCCTTTGAAAAGTTGCTCCAGCGTTCTTCAATCCAAAAGGTAATTTGCAATAAGCAAATGTTCCCCATGGACAAATGAAATCCGTTTTAGGTTGATCAGCAGGGAGTATGTTGATTTGATCGTAACCGGAAAAACCATCCATAAAGGAGAACATTTCATTGCTGGCACAATCATCTATAATTTGATCAATATAGGGGGTTGGATAATTTTCGTTAGGACAAGATCGATTAATATCCCTATAATCGATACATATTCTTATCGTTCCTTGCTTTTTGTTAACATGAACAATATTCGATACCCAATCCGTTAAAGGAATTGGATAAATGAAACCTGCACAAAGTAATTTCTCAACTTCAACTTTAATAGCAGTAGCTTTTCGTGGATGTATCTGATGCAAACGTTTCCGGACAGGTTTAGCATCCGGGTAAGTTTTAATTTCATGGACAATAATTGATGGATCGATCCCTGGCATTTATTCATATGACCAGGCAAACACGTCGCAAAATTCTTGAAATAGGGCTTTATAAGTTTGGATTTCATCGTCCGTACAGGAAGCACATATATGAATGTTTTTAATAATTTTGGGTTTAACTGAAATGTCAATAGGATCCGTTCGAGAGATATTTCCCAAATTTAACTTAGAATCATGATGTTGCAATAGATTCTATGGTTCTTTGACATAGTCAGCTGTAAAAATATATGAGAAATCATTTTCAAAATGATCAAGCTTAGGTAAAAACGAAGATCGATGATGAAAATCTTCCCATGGTAAATGATCAACAGACAAAAGTTCACAAATCTGCTCATCAGTATGAACAGGAACAGAAAATGTTGTTGAAGCTAAGGTTGATATTGAAAGTGATTCCCCATGGACCACATTCATTGGATTAGTTTCAGTTGAACAAGAGTTAGAAAATGACTGTACAGCCTGATATGCAATTTCAAAGGGACTCAAAGGCATCACGTTACCAAATGAATCCACCTCAGAATCGAAAGGTACGATCCAAGGATCATCAAAAGCAATATTGTTCGATGAAATCATATGAATAGTTGCAATAGAAGACGATACGTTAGGAGGAGGGAAAGAAAAAGTTCCTAGTAAACCAGAATCTTTAATCAAACCTACCCCAACATCCTTGTAAGGGATAGTTGTTTTATCGACATGTTGAATACTATCGGAAGAGGCTGGGTCGGATGAAAAATAAGTTACCTAGTCTATTGTAACGATCTTTCCATTATAAGGAAACTTGATAAGCCGAAAGACCGATGAAACAATAGCAGTCATAGCATAAGACCAATTGCGACCCAAGAGAAGGTTGCAATCTAGAGGGGCGTCAACCACTTCCACATCTAGATTTACAGTTTTGCCTTCAACCCCTATAGGTAAATCCTTCAAAATGCCAAAAGGATGGAACCCTCGACCATCAAAAGCCTTTAGAATCGTCGGGGACTAATTGACTATCAGAGAACCAAGCGATCTCCAACATTGGATCGACATAATACACGTAGGATCTCCCTCATCAATCACAGTCCGAAAACAAGGTCTGTTTTTTACTAACACTGGAATCTGGAAAGCCATTTGATGAGGTAGGCGGGGTGTACTATTTTCTAAATAGAAGATTATTAGGTTCAAATCTTGAATATCAACAACTCCTATAGCCGACAATAGTAATTTATGCTATGCTGGGCATGATTGCAGCACCTCCAAAGCCAACATTGCTGAAGGGGAAATAACTAAGTCTTCAACAATGTTATAATTCTGAGCAGCTCTCGCATGTGGATTGAAAGCTGACTTCTGAAGTATACCTTTAGCAGGCGGTTTGATTACTAAGTTAGGGTTAGGTTTCTCGATCTGTAGCGGATCAGAACCAGAAGGAGTTGAAGTTGATGGGTTTGAATTAGAAGATTCTGCTTCTTTACCACCAACAGGATTTTTACTACCATAATCTTGCGATCGCATCGCAATATTGACATGAGACATCATCATAATGGGTTCTTCTGAGGCATTTGAGGAAGAATCGATAATCTTACTATCTTGGCTAGGAAAAGGATCCTTCAAGACAGCAGGCGTTTGAGAACCTTTAACGATTTTTGAAACCTTAGCTTGATGTGGGCAGTCTCTTGTAAAATGCTCCTTGTCACAAATGAGACAAGGATAGCGAGGTTTACGTTTCTCATCAGTAGATTCATTTTTATCTGATTTCTCTTTTGAGTTTTGTTTATTTTTCTTCTTCCCCTTCTTTTTACCACCAGATTTTGATTTGGCCGTAGATGATTCTACGACATGGATATCGGCAAGAATTTCAGTGGAAGAGTCTCCTATCAGAGAATCTGGTAAAGTTATAATAGGAGAAGATTTCTTTGAAGATTTCTTCTTGCTTTTGTTACTAACTGAACCAATCATACCATCAGTGGCATGAGACCCTGAAGGAACTGCAGTTATTTGATTGTGTTTCGAAAGGTCAGGGGTTTTTTCATGTAAAGTACCCGACTACGTATAAACGAGGTCAAGGTACTGAGCCTAAGAAATTACTTGCTCTTTAGTAAAAACTCCTACCTTAGCTACATCTTCAGTGATTTTAGGCAATAATGATTTAACAAACCATTCTGCTAAAATTTGATCCGGAATAAAAACTTTCACTAAACGTCGTCTACATCGCCATTCATGAATATGATCAGAAATATATGTGGATGTTGACTATTTTAATGAAGTTAATAATTCCGTGCCATTGTCGTATCTGAAAAGAAACTGAAAATGAGTTAAGAAAGAAGTGGTTAACTGACTAAAATTATAAAAAGAGCCTCGTGGTAACTCAATGTACCATTTGGCAGCAAGATCAATTAGAGTGCGTTGAAAAAGATGTAAGCGAATTGAATCATCGATAATGGAATTAGATGCACACCAAAGGTGATAAGTCATCACATGATTTGATGGATCTTCTCCTGACTTACCCTCAAACTTCAGGATATCACTGGGAAACTTATTAGGCATTGGCGACCAATACGGAAGATAGTAAATTGGATCATTCATAAGGCGCGAAAAATCAGGTAAATCCAAAGTTGCAATAAAAGGTAACTGACGGTTAGGGTCGCGAAAACCTTGGGTAACAAAACTAGCTCCAGGAGGAGGGTATCCAGGATAACCTGGAATTGGATTTGCATTAGGAATATTATATCCTCTCGGAAAACTAGGATTAATTGGACCAAACTGGGGTTGTTGAGGTTGCTGATAAGTATATCCAGGGTATGGTTGATACTGATAAACTAGGTTTTGTATAGTAGGACCGAATTGATACTGTCCCTGGTACGGTTGATAAGTGAATTGCGGTTGACTTGTGACAATCGTACTTGGACTAGGTTGTCGTACAGGCATCTGAACCGAAGTCTGAACTGTAGGTCCTGCCTGTGGTAAAGAGGCTTAAGGAGCTGATGCAGGAACAGTAGAAACCGAAGCTGTCGATACTCCAGAAATAGGAGGGGTAGATTGAACAGAAGCTGCAGTAGTTGCAGCAGTAGTTTGAGGCGGAGTTCGAGGTGAACTAGGCCCAGGCTGATTAACTACACCAAGTGCAGAAGTTTGAACAGTAGGCTAGATAAGTTGCTGGGTTGGACCAGAAACTAAAGGTTGTCCAGGTTGACTTGATAACTACACATTCGGCTACAACGTCCGTTGAGTTTGAGATGGATCCCACACCATGTTCATTCTGGGGTATGGACCCATAAAAGGTTGAGGATATTGAGGACCATAATTAGGTTGAGCATAAGGCTGATAATTGAGTGGTACATTTCCAGCTCCTTGTATAAATGGTTGACCAGAAGGTGGTTGGACACCTTAAGTTGGGTATTGACCTTGAGGTTCATAACCTTGAGGCACATACTGAAACTGGGTTTGACCTTGAGGTATATATTAATACTGGGGTTGACCTTGAGGTATGTACTGAGTCTAGGGTTGACCTTGAGGTATGTACTGTCCTAACGGGATGTACTGTCCTTGAGGTTGCCCCCCAGGCGGTAACTGACTACCTTGAGGTTGCACCCCAGGCGATAATTGACTACCTTAAGGTTGCCCCCCAGGTGGTAATTGACTACCTTGAGGTTGCCCTCCAGGCAGTAACTGACTACCTTGAGGTTGCGGATTTGGAATAGTACCAGACATCATAAGAATTTCTTGTACGCTCAATGCTTGAGTTCCGTTATTACCAGTTGATATCTCATGTTCAATTGGTTGAGGAGATGCTCTTGAAAAAGTACTAGTGAGTGACTGATACCTCAAAGGAACAGAAGGACCGCCATATAAAAATGTTTCTAGTGTTTGGGAAAACATGGATGACCATTTCGACATATTCAAAGGAGGATAATAACCTCTGGGCGTAGGATGAAAATGAATTCGAGGTGGTGAAAAACTAAGACCCGGGTTTTCTAAAAAGTTTGTTAATGATACGTACCAAGCGTCACTCCTAAAAGGACTGTAGAAAATTGATTCACGCTCCCTAAGTTCTAAAGTTGGTTGATTTTCAGGGAGGGTTATATCTTCATCCGGACTAACAAGTTCTTCAATAGAAATGAGTCCAGAAGGAAGATTTTGGGTAATGATACTTCCTACCCTGGGTGAACCAGGACCACTAGAAGTTGGAGAAGCAAATCCTGAAGATGGAGTAGCAGCAGGTTCGGTTTCAGGCTCAGAAATTTTAGGTTCTTCAACTAATTCACCGGTAGGAGAAATACTACCAGTAACTTTGGAAAATGAAATTGGTTTAGAAATATACTCTGTAGCTTGAACTTGATAATCATGATGAACAATTAAAGATGACTCTCTGGCTTTCGATGACCCAATCTACTGTCACTAGGTGATACAAGAGCTTGTAGCCCTTCAAGTTGTCTTGGTGTATACTCGGGAGGTTGCCCTCGAAGCCTATGGGATTGTCTTGGTAATTTAGCCACGATTAAATATTTAATTACTCACACACAAACAAAGAAAATCTCAATAAAACCACATAAAGTTTCTAAAGAACCAAACAATTGAATCACATGCCTAAAAAAAATCTAAGAGTTCAAACCACACACAAACAGTAACTTTCCGTACCAAAAACACTAGTTCATGATGAAATCCAACGTCGTAGAATTTAATACAGAAAGGGCGGTTGGAATAGTTACCCTGACAACCTGCTTAATGAAACAGACTGGCACAAGTTTCTTCACAAAACTATCTCGAGTGAAGAGAACCCCCCAGAGAATCCAAGTGAGTCTAATCGACATCTGCTCCAGGTAAAGTGAGACCCATCCTTCACCGTCACCTTAGGAAATAATCTTAAGTTTATGGACACTAAGGTTACCAACAGTAACAAATACAGATGGGGGAACAGTTTACTATCCGATCTACACGCAAGGGCAGAGTAAAAAAGCTCAATCCCCTTGGAGGCTCTTCGACATGATCAATCCGAGGTTTACCAACAAGTGACCCCAGGCTCCTTGACAATGGTTAATCCGAGGTTTACCATTTATAATACGTGCGCAAATCTTCTATCTTTCCTAATGAGAAAGACTTGATTGTCTCAAAGGTTCGGACATGATCTTGTGATTGACTCCTTTAAGAGAAGCTTCCTAGATCATATCAATTACAGTTGGATTTATTTCCTACTGCAAGATATAGCTACTTGTTTGTTTTAACTATCTTGGAGAGTTAATTACTCCCTACTCCAAGATACTAGCCTAAGCTATATTGGTGATAAGAGCCCTAGAAATAAAAAAGATTGCTAGATCAATTTTAATTAAGTGTTACTTTTATGGGTTATTTCTTAAGTCAATGGGCATGGAAATGAAACTTTGATGGTGTGAAGACTCAACTCCAAAAACACTAAAAAATGCACCTAAAATGATAAACAGTTCGTTTTTTCCTTCAAAGAATTTCTAGCTAAAAGAAAGAGTTTGAGAATGCAATTCGTTGAGACACAAATCTTTCTTTCAACATGTAAATGAAAAGAAAATCTTTTTGTCTTTTTCAATAAGAACTCAAAACGAGACTACTAATTATGCTCATAAAAAACCCATTTTTCTTTTTCAACACTCAAAACTACAAAAAATGATTCTTTCAAAAGAGATTCTACAATTTCTAGAAAACACTCAAAACTACAAAAGCTAATCTTGAGTTCTAAAAACTTCTGAAAACCTAATCTATAAAAGCTTCAAATCTTTTTGAGGACATTTTACTTAATTATTTAGTAAACTAAGGATTAATTCGTTCAGAATAACAAATCAATCAAAAAACATCGAGACGTGTTTTCTTTTATAAAAATGAAATTCAAAACTTATAACCAAGTTTGCTCAAATATTTGCAAAGAGAAAACGGAATATATTTCTCACCAAGGACAGATTTCACAAACTAGTCAGACTCATCAAGAACACAAAAAGACACCAGGGTGATCTAAGGTTTTTTAGGCTTCTAATCTTTGAGTCACTACAGAGATGGAGTGAAAACCAGTCCAGGCATGCAAAACCTCTAGAAAATCATCTAAAACAAAAATACCAATGGATCTTACTCACAAGAGATTTTTCACAGAACACATGCAGATCTGGGTAGACACTAAAAGTTGCAAATGAAGCCTAAACTTAACTGGAAGAAAACATTTTAGGTTTTTCAAAAAATTTCACAGGGTCCGCAGGCTTCCAAAAGAACCAGATGCGATCCCACTATGTGTACTAAAGGAAAAGTGCGGAGATGCCCGAACTGTCTATAAAAAGAAAGTGCAATCCTCTGAAAACTTTGAAAAACAAAAAATAATCCATATCCTAAAAACTACCCAATCCCACACACATCAAGCAAAAACCAGAAACAAGAACAAGTTTCTCAAGTCAAAGACAAAAGAAAACCAAAAACCAAGTTCAGTTCCCTAGTGGAGTCACCAATTTGTTGGCCGAATAAATTGATCTTGTAGACAAGGCCGATCTCCCTAGTATCAAAATATATCTAGCAACAAGCAGGACAAGAAAATTTACCTTTCTCTAAACATATTGTGATTCATTAATAAAAACTATAGAGGTGTTTAGACCCTACCTTAAGTCCAACGCTAGTTTGTAGCAGCCATCCTTCAATCGTCCGAAAGAGTTTCCTTTTGAGAACCTACAATCACAAACAAGCACACATCAAATAACACCTGCATAGCTAATATCATAAATCATGTTCATTATGGTGATCGAGGAATCCATAAAATAAACCATAAAACACAGCTTATTGAGAAACATAAACTTATTTGTATTAACTTTGAAATAGAAGAACCTTACAACCTTTGGTGCCTTGATGTTGTACAAGCTCTTCCCAGGGTCCAAAACAGGAATCTCCTTTACTTTGACAAGCCTCACATTCTTCCAAATGAGATTAAAGAGGTATGTAATCTCTCCTGACAAAAGCTCAATTAGGAAGACTAAGTTCCAGTAGCATTTCACCTAAAAAATATTCAGCTTTCAACCTCCTAAGTAACCAGCCCAATGCTTCATTTTATAGTGCAAAGGAAGGAGGTTACAGGTACACCTATGAAGGGATAGAGTCCTCCTTCAAAGGGATAAGCTCCTTAAGGTATGGGATGCATGAACTTTAAAGGAGTGAACTTGCCACCTCAAGATTCCTTCCAGAAGCTTCCAGAAATGACTCAAAGTGAATTTTTTAAGAATATACTTGCGCCTTTTTAACTTTTACATGGGTCTGCACCCATAACACAGAGACAGAGCGGTCAGGTGCGCAGGGGACATGACTATTAGGTGTAGGACCGCAAGTAATGCTAAGAGAAAGTGCAGAACCAGAGTTTTAGAGACTTTTGAGGGCTTTCTCTTATTTTCAAGGCTTGATATGAAGGACTGAGGCTTAAGACTTGCAAAGGAGGAAAGTATGAGTGATAATGAATTCACATAGATTGCAGAATGTCAAGGTGACAATTTTTGTGCAACAAAGCTATCAATATATATTTCATACATGATATAGGAAATAACCATTGATTGTATTAATGTAAACAAAAGTAAAGCTTACAACCATGCCTTGTCGTCGCAAGCTTCCTTGAAGGGTCTAATTAGTATGTCTCGATAAGAATTCACTCTCAAAGGTCTCCCAGGAAGACTGATGACTCTCTCTCACCCAAAAGCACAAGTATGAAACTAAGGCAATCACAATGAGGCTTCCTTCTTACAAAAGCATTTTACACTCTCAATCCACAACATGAAATGCAATCCAAACTACAAGCTATCAATCCAACAAGCTAAGAACTAGCACACCAAAACTCAACTAGCACTCCAAAAGCTAGCTGATCATAGTCATGGAGGATGATTTTATAAGAGGAGGAGCCTCCATAAATGAGGGGAGAGGAAGCTTATCTTCAAGGGAGGTTACTCAAAAGGTGGAACTGCCATCTCAAATGAGGAGAGGTGAACTTCTTTAACCCAACAACCAGCTCCAGAGCCACCCAAAAGCATTATATTTGAACTAATTTGCCATATCTGGGTCATCACATGTCAAACACTAAGACTCCAAGATGACAACGTGAAGCGTCAGTTCATTCAAGGCTATTATTGCAGGCAAGATACTGATGTCCTACGATGATCGCCTAAAATTGACCGTCGCTAAGAAAATATGTACTCTTGTGATGGTGTCACGAGGTTCTTGTTCACTTTGAGCCATCGTCGCAGGTAGGATATTGATTTCCTGCGACGATCTTGAAATATAGGTAAAAAGGGTCATCTTGAGGATTAATGAGCATGGTTAATCTTCTTGAGTGATATGGAAGATATGGACACATTTTGTGTGTATGACACAAAGTAGATTCCATTTAGAGGCCAACTCTACCCAGGATCAGGAGGGGATGCAGGGTCTGTGAAAAAATATTGTGTAACAAGGAATCCCTTCTCAAAGTGCACATCCAACCATGGTTTGACAAAGCCTTCACAATCATAGCAGATATCAAAGAAAAGCTTCCGCAGATTTAGGGGATGAAGGTACAAATGCAGCGTAGCACACCAGAAATAGAGGGCTCAGAAGACAGAATGCAGCAGGTACAACAAGCAACAGCTCAGTGTGTTGCCGACATTCAAGCAGTTCAGGACCAGTTGGAGGGACTCCACGCCAAGATCGTCGCGCTGACAGCGTGACTTGAGGGTAAGTCACGACGCTTGTGTTGAGGACCTTTTGGGCATGGAACCCCCCCACAACATGTTTTGCGGCTCAAAGCCCAATTTTTGGTCAAATATATTATAAGAGTCCGCAAATTGTGGGTATGGAGCGTGAAATGTATATTGAGTCATAGGGTTGTCCGCCCTAAGTGTTGTAATGTAATGAAATTTCATGTCGGCGTACACATGGTCTATGGACCATGGTATTGTATAAATAAGAGCGAGGCTCTAAGTTGTAAAGATAGTTAGATAACAAGAGATGGATTAATGTAATGATCTAGTAGCAGAGAGAGAAGAAGTCTAAGTGTATTGGGTCATAGTAGTAGTAAGAGGCTCTGCAGCTCAGTGCGCAAAGGCCTAGTAGAGTCCGCAGGGTGAAGTTGAGTCTATAACCCAAGAAGAAGAGTAATAAAGATAAGTTTGATTCTAAATAATGTGTATCTAGTTTTGTATGATTTTTTATGCATTTATATTGTTTTGTTTATCGCATACACTTATATGAATATTGAACACTATTAAGTATAATTGGGCTCATACAGATAAGTTAAGTAATTGGATAATATTGGGTTAATAGTCTGAAACTTGGGTAATAACACAGATCGCACCTCGAACAGAGTTGTGCGAAGACAACATTGTAGGCTGCGAGGTACTGATAGGTGCGCATAGCGACGTGTGATCAGGGTCAAACCATAGACCAACGAAAGACCATCAGACATCTCTAGGGTGTGGAAACCTAGTTCTAGCACCCTCCCATACTACTTCAGGTGAGACCTTAGTCCACGCTCCGCGGATTGTTGCCGAAAGGGCGAGTAGTACTGGGATTTTTTTTGGCTAAATCACCTTTGAACCTGGCTCAGGCCCATACAAAGACAACATGGTGCACGGTGGAAGTGCGGAACCCAGAACAGATTTAGTAGCCTAGCCTTTTCCACTCAATGCAACCACTTCCATGGCTCTAGCTCTCTGACCCTCACCGCGGTTTTCTGCTTGGGCTTCATAAGGTTCCTAGTCTCAAGGTGAGGGAACTTCTTGTGGTCAGCGAGGTCCCAATCTTCGAAATTCAGGCTCAGGACACGTCACAGGTGTGTGCCCTCAAACATAATGTTGTCATGGAGGAGCGGGGTCTGGAGCGAGCTCCTGGTCTCATCTTGGTCCTTGGGCACTTTAGCCTTACCTTTTCGTGGGGGGACCTAGGCGGACAATTTTGTCGTGAGGTACGCAAGCTGAGTGTCCTCTTCCATGCCTTCATCCTCCTCCTCTACAATGATAAGATCCTTTAGATCTTCATCTTCTTCATCGGTCTCTATGGTGACGGCTTTCCGCTTCTCCTCCATTGACAGCTTGGTGAGCTGTGGGTTCCGCAGGGAAACATGTACGAGGACCATTGCTTGTTTGTCCTTCTTGGGTCTTGGCATATGCGGTGATTTCGGGATTTCTGCCACAATCATGGTGCCTTCCGAAACATCCCCCATAGTTAGGGTCTGTGTAGCCTCATCGGTAGTTATTTCTAATATCTCCATAACATCCTTAGTTGTTTCCATTGTATTTGTACAGAAATCTATCACTAGCGATCTTAGGGGCTCAATCAACACTTGACACTCAAGAATGAGGGTTCTGCTCAATAGCTCAATTCGCAAATGACCAAGTTTTGTTTGTTGGGAAGCCCTTTGTAATTTATAGTGCTTTTTGAATTTGAATTCAAGTGTTCCCCCCAAATCCAGTTCATTAATGCTCCCTTGGCGGCAGATTTTCCCAAAACTTGCCCATAAATCGCAACTTAAATGCCTGTTGCACACTCCATTTGTCCTCAAGCCAAGCATCCCATTGTGAATAGTGACTTCAACGGTCACTTTCTCATCAACCCGCGTGGCAGCACAACCCCCCATGCATAGTCGTGGACCTTGTGACTCTTTGCTTTTGCACTCAGCTCCAACATTGCACAGCGCGTGGGTAGAATAGTTTATAGTCCCTCGCTCCCTTTCAACTGCCTAGAGCACTAAGACTGTTCCTCCCTCGGATAGTCAGGTGGCCATGCCACCTGTATGCGGTTTCCTCTGGTCATCCAACATTCTTCCTGGGAAACACCTATCTTTTACCGTTACTGGTAGCATCACACACCTTATCATCTACAATGCATCACCTTAGTTAATTTTCTTAGTAATATGCGGCCCAAGCCAAGGCATCAGATTGATCAATTCACGTCGATAGTTTTCAAACTTGTCAGCATGATCGTGCACACCTTGTTTTATCGCCATGGTCTTCTTATCGAGAAAATCACCCCTTATCTTGTCTTCCAGCTTCTTGACTTCCGCTTCTACCAAAGTGCTTTTCTTCCTTAATCACACCCTTTCTCTTTCAAGTTCCTGGAGCCTAAAATTTCCCTATTGGATTTTTGCTTTCAAGGTTTTGTGAACCATTGTAGTGATTGGTTGGATCATGCACAGTCTAAGTTCTCCAAGTATTATAGGGTTTACTTCAGTTGCTTCATACTCCATTCTTGGCAGTGTTTGCACAGTCAGGGTTTTGCACACGGTCCTATATGCCCAAAGAAGCGTTGGTACGTGTAGGTCCCAGTTAGCCTACTTCACCTGGTGTACTGTGTTTAGTGCTTCAAGTACTTTGTCAAAAGCTTATGCATGAATATGCTTATGCGTGCTTGGTCTTACCACACTTCCTGGTCCCAAACGGATGGGTCATTTGCACCATTGTCTTGCCCACACCTGCGTCTCAATCATGTCTCCTATTGTGAGTATTGTGTGTATCCTTGCAATTTTTGTACCATATGCTTGTACCCACCTAGAAAGGTGGGTGCGTGGGTCGTTTCATTCATCATACTTTTTTTTAACCACATTTGAGGCTTCCTAAATCGTAGGTGCATCATCCTTAGGTAGTCATGCCAGTCCTCAAAACTCTTCTAGTGTTTACCCCACCACCTTGCTGGTGTAGCACACAATACCCATTTCAGAGCACCTAAACACTATTGTTCTGGCACTTATTTTTCAAATTTGTTTAGGAAATCATCCACCTCGCCCAACCCCGTCATACGTAGGCAGGTCTCTTACCTCTATTGCTATGTAATGCAGTGACCTTGTCATCATGTTACAGTTAAGTGTGGTTACCTCGTGTAACCAATTCTACCATCATTCTATCTCCTCGTTAGAATTTGAGGTGTATGAGCTTTCACATTCCCAAGAGATTCAACCATCCGCAGTTGGATTTACCCAATCTTACTCCTGCACGGTTATCTTGTAGATGCAATCTAGATGGTCATTGTTGTCATTGTCGCACATTGGTTTTGTGTAGCACGATTCTTCTGCAAGGTCTAAAGGTACCACTACGTGCAGTAACTTTTTCTCAAAGATCCTCTTGTGCTTCTTTAGATTTATTACTCCATTCATGTCAGTGGCCCAATCTATTCCCAATAATGTGGGATTGATATTATTGTCATCCACAATCTCTATCACTTCGAAATCTGCTAGTGCACTTTCTCCTTCAATGTCTACTATGATTCCCTACAATCTCTCCATAGGTAGGATCTTTTGCTAGTTCACCATTCGTAGTTGGATAGGAGACCATTGTAGCACAAGACTACCCATGCACTCCCATGTCTGCTTTGGTAGGACATTCACATCCGATCCTAGATCCAGAATCACTTGATCCATCTCATATTCCCCGATCTGCATGGTCAATGTCATCTCCCTTCCTATTCGCATCATGTGCTTCCTGAGATTTCGGACTACACACAGTTCTCCTGGCACAGTCCTAGCGCATCTAGTTATGAGTTCTTGTAGCCCCTTTACAACCTTGCTATCATGTAGGAGCTTCATGCATGTCTCCAAGAACATAGTGAGCATCGATGGGTCCATTTCTGACTCCATTCTATCTTTACTTCCTGAAGTGGAGGCATCTGCGAAGCTCCTCTTAGCTTCCATGAATGTCTCCTTAGCGCACTCCAAGTCAAATTTTGGTTCCTTTGTTGGAGCCTTGCGAACCCAGGTACTTTCTTCGGGTTGCTTGCCTTTGTCCTCCCCTGTCATAATACCACTTCAGAGCATGATATTTACATTAGGGTCTTCCTCACACGGCTCATACCTCATCATTTGCAGGTTCTAATTCGGCGGAGGCTAGAGTGCTCCTTTATCACGCAACCTTGCTATCAGTGTGGGACAGTCCTCCATCTCATGATGAAACTGCATGCAATATAAGCATGATGGTCTCGTTGGATTTGTACAATCATAGGCACAATGCTCCAACCCTTCACAATTGTAACATATCAGTTGTTCGTGACCTCTTCCTGGTCCCATTCCACCTCGACCTCATCCGCGCCCCTAAAATCCAGTTTGCACCATCCTTGTATTTTGGTCAAGGGGTTGTGTTTTGGCCTGAACTCTTTAGGTAGGAGTTTGATCCATCTTCATCTCATAACTTCTACAGGTGTGCTCATCATGGACTACTGATCTACAGAAATTACAGAACAACTGCTGTGAATTCTGTGTATACTTCTATAATAGATGGTGGTTATCTTTAGCATGCTTTCCTCCTATTTGACAAATTGTGCACCATAATGCAGGCACTGTGCCTGGTCCTACTTGTGCCTCCAGTCTCAATGGCATTGGTCCTCCTCCCATGAGGTAATTCGTGAACACCAAGCAGTGGTCCGCGTTGTGCCCCTGACCCTTACACTTTATGCACCATACCTCGTTGTGCATGTCGAGCAGTAAAAAAGGTCTTTTTCACCTCTATTTACCCCACATTAACTTATCAATCCAGGAACAATTTGTTATCTCAAAGAGTGTACTGAGTTTGAGGTAGTCATTTGTCAGAGTAATTCTAGTAGTATAGTGCTCTAAATACAAGAGTAAACGGATGCTTGAAATAGGATCTACTTATAGAAAAACACCTTAAAACTCGAATCATGCACTTAGAAAACTATAGCAATTTATTAGTCAAGGGTACAGTAACAGTAACTCATCCCTTTGTAAACTGATGTAACTAAATATAATCAAGGAAAAGATCATCAACCTAGGAACTAGACAACAAATGTCAATGCTCACTATAGTCTCAGATTGTTCTGCACACCAAAGCAATGATAATACAAATAATAGGAAATGGAACAACAACTAGAAAATGGAACAGCAACTAGTTCTTATAAATAAGATTGAACAACAAACCTCAGTCTACAGAAATAAATGTAGCAATTGCATCCTACAGGAATCAGATAACAATATTTACTCTAAAGATAAATCAAACAGCAAACGGAAATAGAACGACAACCAATCAGAAATGGAATATAGAACAGCAACTAGAGTCAAATATAAATGTACAATGAACCAAGATAAATAACACACACGGCACGCTTAATATTAAAGAAACAATAATCTGACTTCGACACAACAAGTATCAATCTCAGTTATAAAGAATAACGATTGTAATTCGTAATGGAACAGCAATGCCAGTTGAACAATAATCACAATTAAGTGTAAACCATATATGAATACAGTAATACCAACTTATGATTTTATAGCACGGTTACTTTGTAATTGAACAACAATAGCATTCTGTAAGGAACAACAATTCGTTACAAAGTCAGAATGAACAATACAACATTCCTGTCATAGAGAACAATATTACTCAGTTGAACATAAATAAAATATAACATAACCATGATGTAAAATAGCAAAACACATCAGATTACCGAACAAAGCTGATAATGAAAACCACACACGAATTAGAGATAATGGTACAGGAGCAAGTGTTCCACCAGGGTCGGGCCCTTAGCCTCCAGGGACACACCGCTTGAGATTACTCCAGGATCAAAGATGGAATGACAACCAGATTTATATTAAAACATCAAAACAGAGTTACAGTGGATCACTTCTCAATGAGAGTCGATGATCAAAGTTTCAAATACAAATGAAAATTACATAGAAAATAACAACAGGTCGTCCCCTGCGCTAGCAGCGCTGCCCCTCCTTATAACAGCCGAGCGGAGATATCAATGATGCAAAAATAGTTAAGATGTTAATTCCCAGTTATCCATTAGTTCTCTTGCACCGATTCGATATCTCCTTTTCCCTTTCTTGGCTGATACACTTCAATTTGGATCGCCTTGTTTGCATGTGGTTCCCTGCCAAAGGGACAGGAGTTAACTTTGCCCTATCTTTACCTTTGGGACGACAATCTTTCATTTTTTCCTTTTCCTACATAAGAAAATGGCAATTATTAGTAGTTTTGTGTTGCATATAAATCCCATAGATTTTGTCATGATTTATTATTATCTACCTAGTTCATGATGCAAAGAGGTTATGAGTTTTAAAAAAAAAGATGATAAAATAATCGATAAAAACATACCTTCTTCAGTACTCCACACAACCCCCTGCTTACCCTTTTTCATGCCCTCATGAAAACATTGTAGTTGACATGTAAGGCGGTGAGAGAGTAGGCCGGAGACGGGATCTCATGTGGTGGTCTACACCCATGATGCCTAGCTAGGTGTTCAAAAAGTTGTCATGTCTGACCCTCAGACATCTCATACAGGGCTTGGTATCTAGGTGCAGGGTGCCAAATAATCGGACTCCAGAACCTATATCCTAACCAAGATGGCCCTTCCCTCAAGATAAGATCACCATAGAGGCTTAAGCGATCAGCAGCTAACTTAAAGTTCTCATAATTAAATGGTTCCCTGAGTTGGATATTCAGATTAGAAATCTAAATTTAGTAGCGTCAATGGCAAGGTCTTTGATGGTAAAGAAGTATTCTATCCCTTGCTGATTGATTGCTGTATGAATGGGTCCTAATGCTTCAATCACGCCTAGAGTCCTAATGAGGTTCCTATGTTTCCTCCATAACTGCACTGGATTTTTGGCTCAACTCTTACCCATAAATCTAATCTGTTTTCTTATCTTTGGAAGGCATTATAGGCTTTAATCCATTTGATTTGATTAACTCCAAATGAAATAAATGCCTGCAGTTGGATATCCCCAATGAAAGGGCCAGGGTTCTACTTTGTCTCTTGATCTAACACAAGGTTATGTAGATAGAATTCACACAATAAGATTTGATCCTTTACTCCATAGTTCTTACAACAATATATAAAATCATCAATAGTATTAATCTGTATAGGGGTTCCTAATTTGACAGGCTTAATTTTCAATTGCAAATATCGTTCCATTAAAAGCAAGGCATAATTCTTAGCAGGGGCTCTACATTCTAGGATGTCAGTGTACAAAGAGCATAAGGTATCCATCTACTTGATAACTACATCTAACCTATGAGTTACCATTGCGACTTTTTCTTCTTCCTTTTGCCATCCTTCGAAAGCCTGGCTTTCGGATAAATTGACATTCCTTAGTTGTTGTTGTAATTCTTCATACTTTTCTCGAGAAACCATTTGTTCTGTAAGTTTTTATACTGCTTGTTGAGCTTGCATCAAACCCTATCGTAAGGTTACTGTCCTCGGATCACTGTCCCACATGGTAGTTGCAGGCGGGAGGTTCACTTGAATCTTCTTATTACATCGTTCCATAACTATGGTTCGAGTTTCTTCAAAGGATTGTGCCTTTGTCTAAACTTCTTTGTCATAGGCTGATATACCATCTGTTTGCACATCAACATGGGCAACAACTGAATGTTGTTTCTTTTGGTTTTGAATGACAAGCTGGAATTGAGTCCTCCTAACCTTTTTCTTGAGGGGTCTCACCGGAGTGGTTGCATGTCTTACCCCCAAGGTCCTTTTTGCTCTCTTTTTCATTTTCAAAACCTTGATTTGTTGTCAAAGTCGTGCTATCACATTCAACAGTCTTTGTTGTTCTTTTCGTAATATTTTAATTTCTTCTGTTTTCTTAGAAGGAACAACTGCTTGTTTACTCGGGCCTGAACTATTTTCTTGGCCAATTCCCTGGTTTTCTTCTAGGGGTTCCCCTTCGTTGTTCTAATCAGGTTGCTCAAGAGTAAAAACCCTAACTGGTTCTATTATTTCCTGGGTGAATTTTTTTTCCACCCCTTCTTCTCCATGAAATTCTTCTGGTGTAGTCTGGCTAGGAACAGATTGTTCCTCTTCTGCATCTTCATCACTTTTCTCTCTAGTTATACTTTCATCATGAACAGAATGATTCTCTTCTTCTTCTTCCTCGTTGCACAATTATTCAGATGCATTTTTGTTGTGAGCAGAATGCTCTTTTGGTTCTTCTTCGATGTGGAGGTCTAGTGGGCTGAGAGGTTGGGCATATTCACCCATATTGGCTATAATTTGGGCCAATTAGTCGTCTTGCAATGGATTTGTAATGGGCTTTCTTTGTGTTGCTCTGTCTCTTCCTCCGCCTGCCCAGACTGCTCAGTCTCTCCCTCTGTTTCTACTTCCTCATTTTCCTCCATCTCTTTCTCATTCTCTCCTCTTTCCAATTGTGGGGGTTGCTCGTCCCCTGAATCATCTATCTCCACCGGTTGGCTAGTATTCCCTTGGGAATTTTCCAGCCTCCCTCTAATCCATGCCAATCTAACTGATTTCCTCCATTTCAATGGTCTATTCGATGTACTGGTAGCATGTTTTCCTTTTGGGGCTGGCAAAGTCAGTCCCCGTCTATCATGGAAATTAGTTCTTCCCAGCTACTCTGTTGCTGAGCAACACTGTAGCTAACTATCAGTCGTATCAACCCATGGTGACTTATACCGATTCTACGTGTCGTGATTTTTTCATGATTCAGGCAACATCATGTAGTAAAGAATTTAAAAGTGCAGGTAAATTCACAGAGCATTTCTATTTTAATACGGCTAAAAGTTTAAGGTGTCATGGTTTTACCACATCTTTCCTACCTTCACAGGTGATGTAACTCTGGATGATCTTCACCAATTCTGCCCACAGATCTCCTAATGTTATTGGTATAACTCCCTTTCCTCTTACTGTCAGGTTCTGGCCTTCATCTTGGAAGATTTTTATGATTTTTCGCAGTCTCTCCCTCTTTAGAGTCCACACAAGTCCAGTGGCTGGTAGCCCCGAGACCTCTGCAATTATGTCATCGGTGACTGTTATGTGTCTCCCTCTAACCATGGAGTGATATTATTGCAAGTTCTGCAAGAATTCTATTGCTATGGTCTCATTGGATTCTTATAAATGATTGAGATAAACTAGCCATCCTGCCCTTGTCAGGATTTCTTGTGCAACATCTGAAACTGTCAATACTTGTGGTTCTCTCCAAATTGATCTTCCTCCCATGTTTTAGCACACTGTAAAAACGCAGAGACAGCAATGGAACAACAGGCTGTTCAAACTATTAGAAATACAGAGAAAATAACGAAACAACAAGGCTCGTTCAAATCCTGAGTCACTTACTAATTGTTGCAGAGCATAATACGGAAATAGCTTAGGAACAGCAAGCCATGCACATTGAAAAACGATATACCGTTAAGCCTTTCTATTCCCAAGTGAAAATTTTCCAAATAATAGTCTGACACGTATACCAGCAAATTATGAGGTCACCTGCTTCCCCCCTGCAATGTGATAGGCCATCCTCGGCCGTTAAATGAGGAAGCGGCGTGCTGAACTGCCATGGTACAGAGTCATAAAGGAACAATGTATATCGAAATGCCATGTTTACAAAAGGAGCAGGTTGCCGAAATCGAGGTGTATAATAGGATCGCTTAACAAATAAGAGAATGTCGTGATATGATGTGAGGCTAGGAGGATAGGACAACTGATGTGCACAAAAAGTCTGATGCGGTCATTATCAAATTTTCTGTCATGATTGGTTATAATATATTTTCATGTGTTTAAAGGTTTGGGGAAGTGATATACATAATCTCATTTGACCTATTACAAAGGTATAAGACCAAGAAGGGTGTTGATGATTGCTATTGGTGTATAAGGAATGTGACTTCAATACCATCAACAGAGCTCTGTTGCCCACAGGTGTCCATAACCTTGACATAGTTGTTTGTTTCACCCATGGAACCATGACCCTTTTTGTATGCTTAGGAAGTGTTGTGCAATGTCAAAATGGAGGTCATTATGTTGGCTTGGTAACCAGTTAAACTATAATTCCATTCACGAGGAAGGAGTGAAAGGTGGGCAGGCCGGCTCGTGATGAGACCTCCTGTTACAAGGACTCTTTATTTTTTCTGATGTGCCTCTTAGATCATATCCCTGGTGTGGTGGCCATAGTGGGAATGCCACTTCACTTTCTTCCTTATGATCATGGTAGGCTAACTCTTGATGAGACCCCCTATCCTTCATTTGACAACCCATATGAACAAATAATATAATTTTTTTTCTCTTTTTTGTCTTTTATAAAGTACTTTCCTATTTATACACAAAGGGTGGTTCAACACTACTTAAGAGTAGGAATGGTGGAAGAAGTCTTAACATCTCAATAGAAAAATATACCCTTTGTTCTTATTCCTTAATAATGATCAAAGAAGATTATGGGAATTTTAAAAAGAACCACCATGATAAAGATAACCAATAATATCAGTATTAGTAGAATAATGATAGCAAAGTGATGAATAATTGTGTCCTTTCCTCTTTCCTCCTATCAATTCAAAGCAATTTCTTGTAAAAATAGCGATTTTACGTAATTTGCTGATTTTAGTATGCTCTAGTTTTCTATCCATTGCATAAGTGTATAGATGTGATCCAAAAGATTCGAAACTGTTGTATATTGAGAGGAACAACAGTTGTCTTTTAATTGGAACAACAAGGAGAACAAGCATAAGTAAAAGGAATACGAAAATGTTGTCATTTCAAAAAGGAAGAGCAAAAAAATGGAAGTGGTGTTCCTTTCAAAAAGGAACAACAGAAAACGCAAGTGCCATTCCTTTGGAAAAGGAACAACAGAAAATACAAGTGTTGTTCCTTTGGAAAATGAACAGTAGAAAAAACAAGTGTTGTTCCTTCGGGAAGAAAAAAAAAAAAAAAGGGTAGAAAAACGCAAGTGTTGTTCCTTTGGAAAAGGAACAGCAAAAACAAGAGTGTTGTTCCTTCGTAAAAGAAAGAACAATAGAAAAACAAAAGTGTTGTTCCTTTGGAAAAGGAACAAAAAAATGAAAGTGAAAAAGGAACAACTAAAACAAAAGTTCTATTCCCTCGGAAAAGGAACAGCAAAACGAAAGTGTTGTTCCTTTTAGAAAAGGAACAGCAGAAAAACAAAAATGTTGTTCCTTCGGAAAAGGAACAGCAAAAAAGCAAAAGTGCACACAAGTGTTGTTTCTTCAGAAAAGGAACACCAGAAAAATGACAGTGTTGTTCCTTCAGAAAAAGGAACAACAGAAAAATGCAAGTGTTGTTCTTTTGGAAAAAGGAACAACAAAATGGTGAAGGTGTTGTTCCTTCTAAAAGGAACAACAAAAATTATGGAATTGCTAATTCTTCAAAAAGGAACAACAAAATGCAGAGGTGTTGTTCCTTGAAAAAAGAACAGCAAGGTGGTGAGAATGTTGTTTCTTCCTAAAAGGAACAGCAAAGTGCAAATGCAAAAAAAAATATGTACAGAGAATAATTTATGCTAACAAAACAAAGGAATTGTGTACAGAATGTAAGAATAGGTGAATCACTTAATGAACCAGAGGTGAGGAAGATTTCTCTTCCTCCTCCAAAATTTACATGTCAGAGTCTTTGCTGAGTTGCTGGTAGAAGGATTCCTGAGTAAGTGGTTTGCAGTATAGTCAAACTCGGTGGTCGTTTGCCTTGAAGGTATGTCCATATCCATCTATGGTAATTAGAGTAAGGGTGCCATTATCATGTACCTTCTGGATTTCATATGGCCCCAGCTAACGAGTCTGAAGCTTCCCGGGAAAATCTTGAAACCTGGAATCGTATAGGAGTGCCCAATCTCCTTCACAGAAGACTTTCTTTTTAATGAGGGTGTCATGCCATTTAGCTCGCTGTTGTTGGATCAATGCAATGCATTGAAGGGTAGAGAGCCTGACTTCATCTAGCTCATTGATCTGCTGTAATCTATTAATTTTTGCCTCATTTAGATCTAGACCGACTCCTTGTGTTGTTCGCAGTGTTTGTATTTTGAATTCTATGGGAAAGATGGGTTCCTTTCCAAACACCAGTTGGTATGGTGAATAGCCGGTAGTGCTTCTCCATGTTGTTCTGTAAGTCCACAAGGCTTCTGGTAATCTTGCAGCCCAATCGCGTCTGTGTGATGTAATGGTTTTTGTTAGGATTGCTTCTATTATTTTATTGTTGCTTTCTACTTGGCCATTTGCCTGTGGGTGGTATGGAAGGGTAATTTTATGTTGGATATGATAGTTTTTTAGTGTTGCAGCAATCTTGTTGCTAGCAAACTGTGGTCCACCATCTATAATTATATCTCTTGGAAGCCCATATCGCACAAATATATGGAACAAAAACTATATGACGGAATCCTCTGTAGCTCTCGGTAATGCTTTTGCTTCAACCCATTTGGTGACATATTTTGTCGCTACCAAAATATATGTTTTCTGGTTCGACGATGGGTTAATTGGACCAACAAAATCGAGGGCCCATCACTCAAATGGTTCAATAACTAGCTGTGGATTCAGGGGCATTTCATCGGATTGTCCAGGGCATCCTGCTCTTTGGCAACTGTCACAAGCTTGAATTAACTTCTTTGCATCTTTGAAGATCATGGGCCAATAATACCTTGTTTGTAGCACCTTATGTCCAGTTCTTCAATCAGCGAAATGTCCGCCACATGGTCCGTCGTGACAAGCTTTCAAAATATCAAAAATTTCATCTTTTCAGACGCATCTCCTGACGTGCATATCTGCCCCTGTATGGAACAGGTAGCCCCCAATCAAAGAAAATCGAGTACTTCACTAGACAATCTGTTTCGTTCATTGGGGGTCAGATGTTTCGGTAATTTGCCTACTGCTAAGTAATTCGCAACGTCAGCATACCAGGGTGTTTTAACAGCGACAACAAACAAATGTTCATCTGGAAATTGATCTTCAACTGTTGCTGCGTCCACTGGTTTTGGCATTCGCAAGAGAAAGTTAGCTACAAGATTTTCTTTTCCAAGTCAGTCCTTGATTGTGATATTGAATTCCTGCAATAAAATCAGCCATCTAGTTATTCTACCATTTGTGATTGGTTTATTTGCTAAGTATTTTATGGCAGAGTGATCTGTATACAAGATAACATGATATCCAGTAATGCAATGCCTGAACTTATTGACAGCATGTATTACAGCTAAAAATTCCTTTTCAGTAACAGTATAATTCAATTTAGCAAGAGATAAATTCTTGCTAATATAATAAATTGCATATGGTTTTTTATCTTCTTCCTGCCCAAGGACTGCTCCAATAGCTGTATCTGAAGCATCTGATGAAATTTGAAATAATAGGTCCCAATTTGGACCTCTAAGGATTGGGGTTGTTGACACAAGCTTTTTCAGAGCCTGGAAAGCATGGTCACATTTTTCTGTCCAAAGAAAGTCAACATTACCTGTCAGTGCATATAGAGGTGCAGTAATATGCGAAAAATGTTCTATAAATCTTCTATAATAACCAGAAAATCCAAGAAAATTGCGTACCTCTGTTTGAGTGGTAGGAGTGGGAATTAACAAAATTATTTGAATTTTGGCTGGGTCTACCTATATGCCAGCTGTTGAGATATAATGGCCTAGAATAAGTCCTTCAGTCATCATCATATAGCATTTTTCATGGCCCAAACAAAGCCTAGTGGCAATGCAGCGCTGCAACACTTTTTCCAGTGTGTCCAATGCTGGGTCAAAATCATATCTGCATGGTGTAAAATCATCCATGTATACTTCAAGCCCTTCATTTATTAAATCTGAAAATATGCTGAGCATAGCCCTTTGAAATGTGGCTGGGGCATTGCATAAGCCAAAAGATAGAACTCTGTAGGCAAATGTTCCCCAAGGACAAGTAAAAGTGGTTTTGTCTTGGTCTTCAGGGGCAATCTGAATTTGATTGTATCCACTGAAGCCATCTAAGAAAGAAAAGAATTTCTTTCCTGCCAAAGTGTCTAATACTTGGTCAATGTAACATCCCTCCCTTAATAATAAATAAATAATAATAAGAACTAATAAAAAAATAATACAAAAATAATAATTAATAATAAATAATAATAATAATAATGAATAATAATAAATAAACCACTTAATAAATAATAAATAATAATAACTAATAAAAATAATACAAAATAATAAGTAATAATAAAAATAATGAATAATAATAAATAAATCATAATAAAAATAATAAATAAATAAAAATGATAAGTAATAAAAAATAAAAATAGTAATTACCAAAATAACAAATAATAATAAAAATAAATAAAATAAGGAAATTATCAAAAAAATTAGCATGCCGACACATGGAGGGTGGGCATGTGGCATGCAGACATATGGAGGGTGGGCATGTGGCATGCAGACACATGGAGGTGTGCATGTGGTTTCCCTTCCAATGTTTTTTTCTATTTAATGAATGATGAGGAGGATGGAAGGGGGTTCGATCATTCTGAGGTTCCATCTTCATTCTCTTGGGAGAATGCTGAGACTTAGGAATACTGGCAGTAGTCGTTGATTGAGGGCTCGGGGGTGGCCAGTTGTAGCAGAATTCTGCACAATTGAGCCTACGGTTGGGAGGAGAGTCATCCCCAAATCTTGTGGTCACTTCGCAGCCAGAAAGTACAGGTATAATTTCATTGAAGAATTTTTTTTCCTTTTTGATATTAATTTTATTTCTACTTGTGCTGTTACACTTGGAGTTCCCTGTTCGGCATCAGCATGAACGCCCAGGGAGTGGCCTCGTGTCCCCATCTAATTAGTGCCAGCATTCTTCGTTGGTTCGTTTCTTTAGTTACGTCGTGGATGCGTTCTTCCTCCACCGTGGTGGTCAAATGGACTCTAAATCCCTTTAGAACGTGGCTTAATTCCCTATTGATTCCACTTCTTTCCATTGGGTGCAATCTCAGCCGTCCGATCTGGGCTCCTTAAGATCCGATGTCATACGCACGTCGAACGCGGTTGACTTACTCGATCGATAGCGCGTGATCAACGATAGTTTTCTCTCACCTCCGCCGCCACACGTCAATTGGTGTATGGAATCGCTCCGCTCCTATCCAAAACCTCTTACCGTTCAAGGGTGCCCCGATCAAAACTGCCGGTTTCCAAAGCACGGGTCCTGCCTTTGTACTTTAGCGCTTTTACCTTTTCCTACCCGGGGTCCTCCAGTTTTACCCAAGCGACCGGGTGCTCGGGCTTTCCCATTTTGGCCCTGTTTGCCCAGCGATGGCACTAATCGCGCATCGAAAATCACTTCCTTTTCCTGATCTGGGGCTCCCAGGGGCTACTTTGACCTCCTGCGCATTCTCCATGGGCCTCGGTCAGCGCACTTTGACTGAGGTCCTCGTTGTGTCGTGCTGACCGCAATTTCCACTAGTTCAGGGTGTTTTTTATGCTATTTTGGATTCTTTAAAGATTTGTTTCGTCCCGGTATAGTCAAGGTTCTTTGGCAGTCATTTATGGATCTGATTCGGATCATGGCATTCCCACTGAAAAAAAAAAACTTTTGGACCACCAAAAGTTGGTTTTCTTCAAGCATCGACTAAGTGAGGAAACTTTTGTCTCACTTGTCCAATCTCAATCCACTTCGCACTACTCCACTTCGAACCTTTAAGCCCAATCCTGAGGTATTCCACTTGTCCATTGTGTGTCGTCCTTACCTTCCTGTCCAGCACTGTGTCTTCCTGTAATGCACTTAGATATTCAGGTAGCAGGTCGTCAACAGAAGGTAATTGACTCTACTCCTCAGGGTCCTCAATCATTGAAGGTTCAAACAACCTCAAGCAATCTGTGTTCACGATTGAGTAGATGTGCATGTAAGCTGGTAGATCTAGGCGAAAAGCATTTTCACCAATCTTCTCAAGTATCCTGAAAGGTCCATACCTGATAGGTTTTAGCTTTTTACCTTCACCTTGCATCCTATCCTTGCTGATATACAGCTAGACTTGGTCTCCAACTTGAAAACTATGCTTCATCCGATGCTGATCATGCCTAGCCTTGTACCTGGCCTGGTTCTTTTCCACCTGTTCCTGTACTGCCTGGTGGATCTCCCGGATCTGTTCAATGAACCTAGTTTCCTTGTCCACATCACTGTGTCTATCAACCATGGTATCTTTACCAAAGACAAAATCCAAAGGGGACCTTGGTATGAACCCAAAACAGGTCTCAAAAGGAGATCTCTCGGTAGAAGAGTGTTTGGCTCTATTGTAAGCATGCTGCACATAACACAAGTGTTTGTCCCAAAGCTTAGGGTGTTTGCTGCAATATCCTCTCAGTAACTGGATCACCATCCTATTAACTACTTCTGTCTGGCCATCTATTTGTGGATGAAAAGCTGTGCTTTTATTTAATTTGGTGTCCATTAGTTCCCAAAGACTAGACTAGAACTTCCCCACAAATCGGGTGTCTCGATTAGATATAATAGAAGTGGGTAATCCAAAATGAATCCATACATGTGCAAAGAATAATTTTGCAGTTTGTTCAACGATAATCTGTTTACTACAGGGTATCAAAATACACATTTCGTTGAACCTATCCACAACAACATATAGATAATCATGACCTTTCCTAGATTTAGGCAGTCCTCCAACGAAATCCATGGAAATGCTTTCCCAAGGGTGAGAAGGAACTGGCAATGGAGTGTACAAGCCTAGTTTTCTATTGTTGGGCTTGCTTTTGGCACACATAGCACACCCCTTCACATATCTAGAAACAGTCTCACTCATTTTCGGCCAGTAATAGAACCTTTGCAGTTGTGCAACTGTTTTACTTACCCCAAAGTGACCTGATATCAGAGAAGTGTGTGCTTCCCTAATTATCTTTTCTCTCTCGGTTTGTGGAATGCAGAGTTTCCCACAATGATATAAGAGTCGGTCCTTCACATGATAGTCCAATTCTTCTACTCCTTTGCCTTGTCTCAAAGTTGCATATACATCTTTAAAATCCATATCCTGAGCATATTGTTCTAGTAGCCTTCACGTAGCACATAATTATGCTTAAGTATGGTAGATGCATTTATAATGGGTCTAGATAACATGTCTGCAACCTTGTTATGTATGCCCTTTTTATATCTGATGACTAAATGAAATTGTTGTAGAAAACCCATCCATCTGTAATGTCTTGATTGTTGCAACTTAGTTTGGGAGTGTAGGTATTGAAGTGGCTGATGATCAGTATGTACTACTATTTCTTTTCCCATTAAGTAATGTTTCCACTTTTTCACACTCTGAACTAATGCATACAATTCTTTATCATATGTAGGATAGTTAACTACTGCAGGACTAAAAGTCTCAGAATGATAACATATGGGTTTACCATGCTGTGTCAACATTGCTCCCATGGCATAGTCACTGGCATCAGTTTGGATCGCAAATGGTCTTTGTAGATCTGGCAGTGCTAGTACAGGTGTTGTACTAATGTTTTCTTTCAAGGTGTCGAAGGCTTTTTGTTATTTGCCTCCCCACTGAAACACCTTATTTAATCCTGTCAAAGCATGTAAGGGAGCTGCAATTGAGGAAAAATTTGAAATGAACTTCCTCCAATACTGTGCTGCCCCTAAGAAGCTTCTCACTTCTGTAGCAGACTTGGGTTTAGGCTATTTTACAATGACTGCCACTTTAGAGGGATCTATTTTCAATTCACCTCCCCCTACGATATGACCCAAATAATTTAGAGAGGTTTTTCCAAATTCACATTTGGAGAGTTTAACATAAAGTTTTTCTCTTTTCAAAACATCTAATGTCTGCTTAACATGATTTAAATGTTTTTCCCACGTTTTACTAAAAATCAGAATGTCATCCAGATACACAATAACAAAATCATCAAGAAAAGTTCTGAGTACATCATTCATTAATCTCATGAAAGTAGCAGGGGCATTGGTCAAGCCAAAAGGCATAACCAGCCATTCATACAATCCCTTCTTTGTTTTGAAAGCAGTCTTCCATGCATCTTGGTCTGCAACTCTGACCTAGTGGTATCCACTATGAAAATCTAGCTTGGTGAAATAAACAACTTCCTTCAATTGATCTAAAAGATCATCTATGTGAGGAAGGGGATAACGATTTTTTATTGTTATCTTATTTAGTGCTCGGTAGTCAATGCACATTCTCCAGAAGCCATATTTCTTTCTCACCAAAATGATTGGTGACCCACATGGTGATGTGCTGGGCTTGATGAACCCTTTCTCAAGCAACTCCTGCACCTGCTTCTTGATTTCAGCATTCTCTAAAGCAGATAACCTGTACATCCCAATGTTAGGAAAAGGAACCTCTTGCTGCAAAATAATATGATGTACTATTCCCTTTTTGGGTGGCAGACCTTTAGGTTCCTTAAATAAGACATCATACTCTGAAACAATCTTTTGTATATCAGCTTGCTGATCAACATTACAACCCTCAAATACATTGGTTTTATCAGGTTTCTTTTCCTTTACAACCATCAATAAGAACTGTTTGCATGAATTTATCATTCTTTTCATTTGTCCTGAGTTTATGAGAGTATACTTATTCTTGATCTTATGAGCTCTTACAAAGTATTCGATTCCATCTTTAACAAGTAGATACTTGTTCTCAGCTCTATAGAAAATATCCTTTCTGTCATACAAGTAAAGACTTCCTAAAACAATTCCACATATATCCAAAGGAATTACATCTAACTCAACCTCATCTACAAATGCTGACCCAAAAGAAAACTTTAGTTTACACTGTCTAGTCACTTGTAGTTGTGCTTTATCATTCAACCAACCTAATGGGTATGGCTTCTTATGAGGTGTAGTTGCTAATCCCAATTTCTTTACAATTTCTTCAGAAATTAGATTTACTTGTGAGCCACTATCA
>APFE030306536.1:346527-401269 GCA_000404065.3 Pinus taeda
CCCCAAATCTTTCTGAATAGCTACAACAATCTTCCTCTTCTTGCCCTCGGACTTCTTAGGTCTCAGCTCTGGATGCAGAATCCAACAATTCTCATCATCATGCCCCTCCTTTTTACAGTGAGTGCATGAATCTTTGCCTTTCTGTGCAGTGTTAGCCTTCCTCGCTTTCCACTTCTGCTTTCTTTTCTCCTTTCTCTTGCTTACAGTGGGTTGGGATGGTCCCCCAATTTCCGGATTTCCATTCTTTCCTCTAGCTTTTAGATGAGTAGCTTGTACAGATACCTCATCTATACTAGTGGGATTAAACATGAGTATGGTATGCCTCATGTAGCTGTGTAGACCACCAATGTACTTCAAGAGAGTTTCTGGTGAGTCTAATGAGATGCCCAACATCAATGCTCTCTTTCTGAACTCTTGAGTATACCCTTGCACACTTTTCCCTTTCAACTGTCGAAGAGTTTTCCAACTCATCATGGCTTGTTGCATGTAGGCCAATGGATAGAATTACTTTTTGATTGTAGCAACAAATTCACTCCAGACATAGATGGTCTTACCATGCTTCTTCATATCAACTTGGGTTCTGCCTTCCCACCAAACCAAGGCAGTGCCTCCTAGGCATAGGCTTGCCAGCTGAATCTTACTCTTGTCGGAGTCTATATTATGTACCCTGCAATATACATCAATTTGTCTAATCCAATTGTCCAACTTTTCAGCATTTAGCTCTCCATCATATATAGGCAAATCAAATTTAACATCTAGCTTAATCAAAGATGCTTTCTTGTTATGCACAGGGCTATTAGGAGGTGTAGGAAAGTTTTCTTCTTTCCCTTTCCCTTTTGAGTGGTGATGGGAATGAGATTCATCTTCTTCTTTATCTTGTTTAGAGCTTGATGAATCTTCATCCTTATGCTTTATAAAGTCCCTATACATTTCTTCTACCATAGACTTTATAGCTAGGAAATTTTCTATGAATTGAGGGTTTGGCCCTATAGAAAATTCCTCTGACATTGTCTTCCGAGAATAGAATATCCCAATTTCAGGATTAGTTTCCACCAACTCTCCTTCTCCTAATTTGAGCTTTGATCTAGTGAGCATTCACAGCTAAACCAACACAAGCTTGTCTAACCTTACAGTCTAGAGCTCTGATACCACTTGATCTGATAACCACCCTATGAGTGACCTCAGTTGAAGATTTATTAAACAAAAGGTATTACAGACTCATGTGTTGGTGTGTGTGTGTTCTGTGTTATCGAAACAACGGATTGATCAGCTTGCCAATACACAGAAAATAAGTGGAGAGATAACAGAGAAATACAGTAAGCAACGCAAAGACACAAATAGTTTTTTAATAAGAAGTTTAACCTATTCTCTAGGGTTACGTCTTTGGTCCAGCTTCAGTGGTGGCCTTGTTCTATTGTTCCTTTCAATAGATAAATTACAATACAGGGACTCAATATGAGTTCTCCTGAAGCAGATTTTGCTTGGTAGGGTGGTTCTTGGATTTCCCAAGCCACTTGAAGTTCACAGACTCTTTTTCTTCCTACCAGCTCTGTGACCCTTGGTCTACAGTGGAAAGAGCCAAAAGTGACGCTCAGTCCAGACAGATTTCTCTATGGGAAGGCTTGAATCTTCAAGCTCTCTAGTGCTCGACGCTGCCTATGGTTAGCTCGACCCTCTGTCTCCTCTGCTTGGCCTTACTATTCTCTTTGTTTAGTCCTCCTCTCCGGGTTCACTGTTCACTATCTCGCTTTGTCGCTTGGACTCCTCTCAATTCAGGTTCCCCAATTAACTCTTTTTTTTTTCGACTGTCTCTATTCATGGCTTTAGCCATTCAGTCCCTATGCCTGTTCGGTTCCTCTCCTGCCTGCGTTGATTCTCCTTTTGTAGTTGTGGTTGGAGTTCCCTGTTCGGCGTCAACATGAACGCCCAGGGAGTGGCCACATGTCCCCATCTAACTGGTGCCAGCATGATTCATCAGTTCCTTTCTTCAGTTATGTCATGGATGCATTCTTCCTCCACTGTGGTGGTCAAATGGACTCCAAATCCCTTTAGAACGCGACTTAATTCCCTGTTGATTCTGCTTCTTTCCATCAGGCGCAATCTTAGTCGTCTAATCTGGGATCCTCAAGATCCGACGTCATACGCACGTCGAGCGCGGTTGACTTGCTCGACCGATAGCACACGATCAATGGCGGTTTTCTCTCACCTCTGCCACCACGCGTCGATTGGTGTATGGAATCGCTCTGCTCCTGTCCAAAACCTCTTACCGTTCAAGGGAGCCCCGATCAAAACTGTTGGTTTCCATAGCATGGGTCTCACCTTCGTACTTTAGCGCTTTTACCTTTTCTCGCCTGCGGTCCTTCGGTTCCGCCACACGACCGGGTGCTCAGGCTTTCCCATTTTGGCCCTGTTTTCCCAGCGATTTGCGCATCGAAAATCACCTCCTTTTCCCGATCTAGGGCTCTCACGGGCTACTTTGACCTCCCATGTAATCTCAGGTCCTCGTCCTTCCGCGCTGGCCGCCATTGCCACTGGTTCAAGGTGTTTTTGATGTTGTTTTGGATTCTTTAAAGATTTGTTTCGTCCCGATACAGTCAAGGTTCTTTGACAGTCATTTATGGATCCGATTCGAATCATTCAGAGTGCATAATTATTTTCATTGAACAAAGGTACACCATTCTTGGTATGCTCCATGATCTCCTTCTAGTTGTTAAACTGTTATTGAAGGAACCAAGATCTGATACCAATTGTTGGAAATACTAGGGGGGTGAATCAGTATTCCTTTCAATTAATATTATTATTAATCTTTCAGAGCATTAGCTAATCTTCAATTATTATCAGTGTTTGTACAATGATAGTAGTAAACAAAAGGAACACAAATGCACACAGTTTTTAAGGTGGAAACCCCCTCTGGGACAAAAACCACCTGAAGGCTTTTCTAATAATTCTTTAATCTTAAACTCCAATTGAAAAGCAAGCTCCAACTTCCTAGAATCTAGAAAAACATTCTTCTCCGGCTCCCACTGGATGGACGCTTCAATGCTTGATATTCTTCAGTAGTCATATGAATGGATGCCCCAACACTTAATGAGCTACAACTCACCCTAGAACCACCCTACCACCCTAAATTTTTCACAGGCTTGAACATGTTGGTGACTTCATGCACTAGCCTAGCACCACCCTACCACCCTATAGAAGAATAAAAGAAGAATGGACTCCCGTAACAGGGAAAATGATCCACTTTACAATTATATATAATGGTGTAGAAGAAGAAAGCGCACTAGATCATAACCCCAACTATGACACAACCACCTAATGATGATCCTAGACCTCTTGACACTGCCTCTTCAACTCTTGGTAGATAGACACTTGTACAACGTTTACAATGATGCTTTTACAATGACTTTGTACAATGATACTTTTACAATGATTGTATGCAATGCTCCTCACTTGAAGACTTCATGTGGTGAACTTCTTGTTGTTGTTATTGTCATGCTACCATTTCCTACTCTTCATAACATTATATTATGTATTGTGTCTTCTCTTGATGAATATATAATACCTGCAAAAGGTCTTCAAGGAAATACCCATGACATGATAATAACAAAACTTACCTCATCCTATAGAGCATATGTCAGTGCTAAACAAAAACAACAACTAGAATACAAGGAGCCTAATGCAATTAAGAGATGAACATGCATATACAGAAGATACTTACCTGTATCTTACCTTTGCTGCACCTTGCTCTTTGCTACCCTAGAAAGCCTGGTCCTTTGCAGCCCTTAACAACACTTGATCTAGTTTTTTTTCTTCTTGCCTTCTAGGAGCATGATATTGATAATGATGTATATATGTGATTTCATATCCCCAATATGTGCTCTTCGGTCCTATATTAGCCCTCTGAGACTTCTTTCTAGTGCCGCAAGTCTAACCCGATTTGGATTCTTCAAGGAAAATTTATGCCCAATCTCTCACAATGACCTAATTATGGACTAGTTCAGTAGACCAAACTTGTATGACGTGCCACATGTCACTGTTTCCTACTTCAGCTCAGAAATTGTTACACATAAAACTATAGTCCATGCAATATCCATAACTTTTTACAGAATTCTAATCCACTTCTTTGAGAGTCACTATTCTGAAAATTTCTTAAGGTCACCTCTTTGAGATGAAATTCGGGAGCCTGCAAAACCCCTAACTTCCACAGATCATATCTCCAACATATAGTGAACCAAGATTTGAACTTTTATCACAACGTTCATAAGGATTTTGGCTCAAACGGGTTTTCATTTTCGAATCTAAGACTTCGCAGAAATAAAGTTATAGTGAAAATTCCAAGATCACTACTTTTGGAGGATATATGAGATTTCTTTTTATAGAGTTGAGAGAGGATTCTATAGAGAATGTTGGAGGGATTTTAGGAGCTTAAAAATTTATTAATTATTGACTATTTAATGAAAAAAATCAATGATAAATGTCATGCCACAACCCCATGGGGTTTTAGTCCACTAATTGGGGTTACTAACTTCAATCTTGAATAACTTACAAACTATGAGGAATTACAAGGAGAGCTATATACCAATAGAAAGATATTTTTGAGTAGATTATTTCGATAATGGTTATGACATAAGAAACCATGAATGATGATTCCCAATGTTCCATGGAATTTCAGGGTCATCCTTGGTGCTACTTGGGTTGACATCAATGACAACCTCAGATCATCTTTAGATCAACAATCTCCCCCTTTGGCATTGATGGCAACGCAAGTACGCCCCCTGTGATCAGGGCACCTCTTCCTACTGCCTTCTCTCCCCCTTTGACATAAATGGCAAAGGGTAACTCCCCCTCACACACAACCATCCTTTGGACCTATACACACTTCCACTCCCCCTTTATTTTATGAATCCAAAGCTTCCAGCAAAGATATTCAAATGCTTCATGAGGTAAAGTTTTAGTGAAGATATCAACAATTTGTTCTTTTGTACCAACATATTCAAGTGTGATATTATTTTCAACGACTTGTTCTCTAACAAAATGATATTTGATAAAAATGTGTTTTTTTTTTAATGCATGACATAATTCTTGGAAATGTTGATGGCACTGGTGTTATCACAGAACATGGGAATAGGCTCACTGAATTGTACTTGAAGATCTTGAAAAGTTTTTTTCATCCAAAGGATTTGAGTACAATAAGTTGCCACTACAATGTGTTCTACTTCTATTGTAGATAATGAGATTGAGGTTTTCTTTTTGCTCAACCATGATACGAGACAACCACCTAGATAGAATGTTGCTCCACTAGTACTCTTACGATCATCAACACTTCCTGGCCAATTTGCATCTATAAAGGCTTGAATAATGAGATTGTCTCCCTTGGGATACCACAAGCCATATTCTGTTGTGCCCTTTAGATATCGAAGATTTCTTTTGATGACAATAATATGTGATTCTTTTGGTGTTGCTTGGAATCTTACTACTTGTCCAACTGCTTGCATAACATTTGGTCGGGAGGCTGTTACATATAGAAGACTACCAATCATAGATCTGTACAACCTCTGATCCACATCCTTAGATGAGTCACCTATGCTCAATTTGCAACTTGTTACCATCGGAGTAAGGACAGGTTTTGCAATCTTCCTTTTTGAATTTCTTGAGTATTTATTTGATGTACTTGGTTTGACATATAAATATTCCTTTCTCTTGCTTAGATATTTGAAGCCCTAAGAATTATGTCAACTCACCAAGTAAAGACATCTCGAACTCACTTTTCATCTTTCTAGCAAAGTTCTTACTTATTCGATCATCATTGCTACCAAATATTATATCATCCACATATACCTCAACGATTGCTAAATTACTCTTTATCTATTTGTACGTAAATATTGTTATTAGAAGTACCTTTCTTGAACCCTTGTTGACATATATATCCATCAAGACGAGCATACCATGCTCCAGGAGCCTTCTTGAGACCATACAGAGCCTTTTTAACCTGCAAACATAGTCTTCTTTTTCCGATAGTAGAAAACCTCAAGTTGTTCGTTGTAAACTTCTTATTCTAATTTGCCATTCAAAAATGCTCACTTAACATCCATTTGGTGGACTTTTATTTTTCTTGAACATGCATAGGTGAGAAACATCCGGATGGCTTCCATTCTGGAAACTGGTGCAAATGTTTCATTGAAATCAATTCCTTATACTTGCGCATATCCTTTGCAAACTAATATTTCCTTGTTCCTGGTAACCTGTAATCATTCAATTGTTTTTCTCCCCCTGAACCTTTAATGAAACTACCATCTTGTTCAAACTACCTTCCTATCAATGGTAGACTCGTGCCATGTACTCCTGCATAGACTCCTCCTGTACAAACATTAAGGAGTCAGCAAGCCGGATTTTTCAAAATAGTGAGTCACCTAACGAGCCATCTTGACTTGAGTCATTATCTGAAGCAACTGCTAATTCCTCATGACCTTTTTCTTTTATAAATCTAAAATCATAACTGGTGAAACCTTGTTATCTACTTTGTCTTCTTATACCTGTTTCCTTTTCCAGACCTTCTTATTCCTGCAATCTCAAGCCATGTGCATGTAGTTATGACACTTGAAGCATTCAATGTTGTCCATAGGCAATTCCATCTGATATCTACAATTGCGAGCGCTATGGCCATAGTTATGGCATTTGAAACATTCAATATTTGGCCCATATAACACGTATTCTCTTCTAACAAAATCATCGTGGAAACTGTCTTGTGATCCTGAAAACTTGCTTATATGGTTTTATAGGTAATGATTGTACCTGTCAAAAACTTCACAATCCCTAGCCATATGTCCATAGTTAGCACATAAAAAGCAATAAACATTAAATAAATGAACATACCTAGAAGATTTTTCATTCTTCTTTGGAGGTGGTGTTGTAGTTTGTCGTGGTACTTTGTTCTTGATTTATTTGGTCTTATTCTTTGGAGTTGCACCATTCTTCTTTGGCTTTTCACTTTGATCAACTTCCTTCTTAGAATCATCCTGCAAAGCTGTAAAGCTTGTAGCTTCATCAATTGGAGCTTTACCATCTTTAATTGCCTTCATTTTTTCTTCTTCATTTGTCTTATCTTGTAAGTGTTCTTTTTGCGATCCCTTGAGTTTGTTTATCTCATCATGTGTTGCATTAAGTTCTTATTTATTTTGAGCAAGATCTTTTTGAAACCATCTTTTCAAGATCTTCCTTATTGTTTTTGCCTCCTCAACTTGTAGCTTGAGAAGATTGGTCTTCTCTACTTCTCTGTTGAGAACATGTATCTGTTCCTTATGCTTCACATTTTCAATCCCAAGCCTGCTTATTTCTATTGAAGATGTTTCTAATTCCTTTTTCTTTTGGTCAACAATGGATATGTATCTTTGATAAGATTCCTTCCTTTCAATTTCTACTTCCTGCATCTATTGTGTGATCTTGCTAATCTCTGCACATGCTGTGTCAAGTTCTTATTGCTTCCATTGGATTTCTCTCTTGAGGTCTCATGTCGTTGTGTTACTGATTTCTTCCAACTCGTTTTGAAGTGACTCTTCAATACACTTGTGTTATTGAACTTAAATTTTGAGACCTTGAACTTGTTCTTCAAGAATATTGGAACAGATTGTCTCGGCCTTGAGCTCTTTTATCAGCTTGATTGCCTCAGAAAATTCTTCTATGGTCAACCCTTCTTCTTTGTTATTTGATACCTCTTGTTTATTGTGCTTAGCCATAAACAATACTCTCTCATTGGATTCTTCTTTACTGTCACTTTCTTCATCGGATGATGAGCTATCTTTGACATTTGAGTCACCTGCATATATATTCTCAAGCTTGTCCCATACATTTTTGGCGGTTTTACAACCCAACACCTTATGATAAGAAGATTCAATAAGTCCACTAATAATAATATTCTTTTCTTTTGCATCATTTGCTGAATTCTTCTTACCTTGTTCATCCGCAGTTGGTGTAAAGCCATTTTGAACAGTTTCCAATACTTCGTAACCTTGCGCCAAGAGATAGACCTCCATTCTCCCTTTCCAAAGTGAATAATTATTTTCATTGAATAGAGGTACACCATTCTTGGTATGATCCATGATATCCTTCCAATTGTTAAACAGCTATTGAAGGAACCAAGCTCTAATACCAATTGTTGGAAATACTAAGAGGGGGGGTGGGGGGTGAATCAATATTCCATTCAATTAGTATTATTATTAATTTTTCAAAGCATTAGTTAATCTTCAATTATTATCAGTGTTTGTACAATGATAGCAGTAAACAAAAGGAACACAAATGCACACAATTTTTAAGGTGGAAACCCCCTCTGGGACAAAAACCACGTAAACACTTTTCTAATAATTCTTTAATATTCAACTCCAATTGAAAAGAAAGCTCCAACTTCCTAAAATCTAGAAAAACCTTCTCCAATGCCCGAGATTCTTCAATAGTCAACTAAACGGATGCCCCAACACCAATGAGCTACAACTCACCCTAACACCACCCTACCACCTTGAATTTTTCATAGGATTGAACCTATTTGTGACTTCATGCACTAGCCTATCATCACCCTACCACCCTATATAAGAATAAAAGAATAATGGACTCCCGTACTAGGGAAAATGATCCACTTTACAATGATATAGAATGATATAGAAGAAGAAAATACAATAGACCATAAACCCAACTATGACATAACCACCTAATGATGATCCTAGACCTCCCGACATTGCCTATTTAACTCTTGGCAGATAGACACTTGTATAACTTTTACAATGATGCTTTTACAATGACTCTATACAATGATACTTTTACAATGAATGTATGCAATGCTGCCCACTTTAAGGCTTCATGTGGTGAAATTCTTGTTGTTATTATGCACCTTGATTGCTGCTCTTGTCATGCTACCCTTTCTCACTCTTCATAAAATTAGATTATGCATTGAATATTCTCTTGATAACTATATAATACCTGCAAAAAGTCTTTAACGAAATACCCATGACATGATAATAGAAAAACTTACCTCATCCAGTAGAGCATATGTCAGTGCTAAAAAAAAACAACAATTAGAATAAAAAGAACCTAATGCAATTAAGAGATGAACATGCATATAAAAAAGATACTTAGTTGGATCTTACCTCTGCTGCATCATTTTGTTGCAACTTGCTCTTTGCTTCCCTAGAAAGTCTGGTCCTTTGCAGCCCTTGACAACACTTGATCTAGATTTTTTTCTTTTTGCCTTCTAGGAGCACGATATTGAATCTAATGTATCTATGTGATTTCATATCCCAAATATTTGACCTTTGGTCCTATAGTAGACCTATGAGTCTTATTTCTAATGCCATAGGTCTGACCTGATTTGGATTCTTCAAGCCAACTTTATGCCCAATCTCTCACAATGACCTAATAATGGATTAGCTTAGTAGAGTGAACTTGTATCACATGCCACGTGTCATTGGTTTTTCCTTTGGATCTAAAATTCTTACATAGAAAACTGCAGTCCATGCACTATCCCCCATTTTTTATAGAATTCCAATCCGCTTCTTAGAGAAAGAGTTATGACGATTTTCCCAAGGTCACCTCTTTGAAATGAAGTTTGGTATCGTGAAAAAACCCTAACTTCCACAGATCATATCTCTGAAAATATAGTGAACCAAGAAATGAAATTTGGTCAGGAGGTTCATTAGGATTTTGGCTCAAATGGGTGTCAATTTCCCAATCTAAGATTTTACAAAATTAAAAGTATAGCGAACATTTCACAATCACTACGTTTGGAGGATATACGAGATTTCTTTTATATAGTTGAGAGGGGCTTCTATAGAGAATGTTGGATGGATTTTAGGATCTTAAAAAATTATTAATTATTGACTATTCAATGACAAAAATCAATGATAAATTCCATGCCATAACCCCATGGGGTTTTAGCCCACTAATTGGGGTTACTAACTTCAATCTTGAATAACTTACAAACTGTGAGGAATTACGAGGAGAGCTATATACCGATAGAAATATATTTTTGAGTAGAGTATCGTATAATGGTTATGAGATGAGAAACGATGAATGATGATGCCCAATGTTCCATGGAAGTTCAGGGTCATCCTTGATGCTGCTTGGGTTGACATCAATGACAACCTCATATTTATATCAACAACACCACCCATCTGATTCATAGGGAGATTCTATGTAGCCTACCACTTTTCTGGCCATCTGATCGCTTTCCCGCGAGGCATACTATGTCGGCTAAACCAAATCACCATAAATAAATGTACCTTAAAATAAATCAAGGAGGATAGCTAGTCTGCAAGATCATCAAATCAACATGATGCATGTACAATAAAAACATAAAAACATATAGACATATATCGATAAGTGCATCAACACATAACCATCATACTAACCAGGGTCTAGTCATCAATGCAAGGCCATATCAACAATGAATGCTATGACCTCATACATGAAAACAACCATTACTCCATTATACACATCGACTCATGCAACTATCCACATGCATAAGCAATTCCTAATCAACTACACATACGCATAACCACATGTAGTCGAGCACAAGCGATCAATTCTTGTAACGAACCTACAAGACTGATGCATGTAATCAATTAACCAAGAATGCAGCCCAACATACGAGGATGTAATCAAACTGCATATAATTTTATAACCAGTCATATACTCATGACGATGCATTCCATTATACTGACATCAAGTTCATAACCTTACTACTACCATGATCAATATGATGCAGTGCAATAAGCACATGGAACATAAGCGTAAGTGCCACATACAAAAATGACATGCATGCATGACCAACACATTCACCCATATCTTTGGCACTAGATATGACCCAGAGAGACTGCAACCATGCTCTGATACCAATCTGTAACACCCTCTCCCATGTCTACCCAAAGTAACCATGCCAAACAGGGTAAACATGAGGAGAGATGCTACTATGATCATATTTGACCTCCTATGTCACCTTAAGGAAGTGAAATCAATGGAACATCACATACAATCATCCAACATCATGAACAAAATTCTCAGGAGACAAGTCAACCACTCATACATCCTATCCCTGGGTCCCTCTGCTATTTTGTAGCTCTTAGGCCATAGTTTCTCTCATGTTATGGACAAGGGATTAGCCAGAAACCAAAATTCACTCTCATAGGTTTGTCTGCCAGTGATTGTGGACCAAAATTGGTAGTTCTTTGTCAGGGACCCTGGGATTTAAGCCACTTTTCTAGCCCATAATCTTGGCCTCTGCCTAGAACTTTTTGTAACTTCTAGAATTCATTAAAAAAATGATAATAATGTTGATCAACCAAAATCACCCTTAGGGCTAGGCCCAAGAATCCCCAACCAATATTGACATTTTGTCAAACATTTAACATCAATGCAACCTACAGGTCTAGGATACAAAACATAGCATAAGAAAATGAAACAACTTATGAAACAAAACCAGAAGGATCACCTCCTTCTCCATTGAACTACTATCTCATTAGTTAGGTCTTGCATCCATCCATTTAACAGTTACAACCAAGTATATGAAATAACCATGACATAAACCAATCAATCAACCATGCGTATAACCAACATAAAATGATATAAATATCAGAGATATGAAAGCCATTAAATCCACATACAAATAAGTGCAAAAGTAAGAGAACTTAGCTTTTATTAATCATAGGAAAATATGACTAGATTTGGGACTTCCACATACCAGCTGACCATAGACATGGCTGAACCAAATCTCTCTTTCAACTAGTCACCCCCATGCCATATTCCAAGCATGAATGTGGGATCTCATAGAACAACCAATTCAAGAACAGCTAAGGGAATTTAGAGGTTAAACCACCCACACCCTCATCAAACCGTGATCACACCAAAATCAATGCTTCGATCACAACTGAACTGAACTTGGAATGCCATCCAGAATCCATCATTATCCTTGAGGAATTTTCTGTCTCCTTGTCTCTCAGGATTTATCGCAATCCAAACCTGGATCACTAGGCCCTAAATTGAGACTGCTCCCTTAGGATTTACCATGTATCCCGTAAAAACTGGTCAAGGGATTCCAGGGAATTTGGGAACGGACTTTGAGACCACCTCCACCCTGGATTTTGAAATCTATCTGGAAATTCCAACACTTAAAAAACTGAAATAACATCCCAACATACCATGGTGTTCGGAAAAAGGCTAGTCTAGGCTGAAGTCCACTGTCATAACCTGGAAAAACCATGCCACCAACAACAACAGAACCATACACCAACATGCAAATCCATGCATGTCCAAACCAACTAGGAAATCACACATGCAAAAGGTTACCTAAGAGTAGTTTTGTTGAAGCTGCTTGAATCATGCTTTCCTTTCCTTGATCCTTGCTTCCTTCCTTTCCTTTCCTTACTTTTGTTGGAAATACTGGGGGGGCATGAATCAGTATTTATTTTCAATTATTATTTTTACCAGTTAAATCATTTATATTTAGAACACTAAATGAAAAATAGGAATGAATGCTTTTATTAATATAATCTATTTCCAAGCACCAACTTGGTCTTTTGTGAGGCTCTAACCTCTAGGGCTCCAACCCTATCTTCTCAAGGCACCAACCTTGTGTTTAGGAGCATCAACTCCAAGGACACCAATCCTTCTAATTCTAAAGCACCAACCCCAAGGGCTTCAACCCTATAGTTTTTCTTTTTCAAGAAATTTTTTGATTTTATTACATTGCACTCAAAATCTTCTTCAATGTGTTCTATCAATATATAGCTTCATTGCTACATCAATGGCAAACTGGCTTCATATGAAGGAGTCTTCACAATTATTCATATTGCCCACAAAAAGTCTACAAAGTTACCTCATGATGATTTCAAATAGCCATCATGATCTACAATAGTCTTCACACAACTTCAATGTGTCTATAATGAATTGCACTAAGCTTTGCAAAAAAAAAACAACTCTGTGTTTCAAGCCTCTGTTCTCACTATCATGGTAAATGCTTCAGGAGTGCCTGCTTCAACTTGGTTCAAACTCAGATAATCTTCTTAGATATGCAAAGCGTCCTTTTGAACTATTATCTTAATCACTCCTTAAACACAGGTACGAGATTTTCAATAAATAACCCGGTCAATAGAATGTTCGACCTTCGCTTCCTTCTTCTTCCGCTGGACCTTTTGGCTTCCTCTATCTCTTCAATTTCATGAGTTGTGAACTTCTTTATGCTTGAGATAGATACTCAGAACTGAATCATTTTAACTTGTTTTTATATGAGTTTCACCAATGTCCAAAGGACATGTCTATTGGAGGGATGCCGACTTTTATATTAAAAGTATATATCGAAGGGTATTTTATCCATAGACTTGACTATTCAGGGAAACCATATAAGAGCTGCTATACCCACATGGAGGTCCCACATGCCATGTCATCACCTTTAATCTTGAAATCACAATTTCATGAGAATTGGGGTCATTCCTTTAGAAACTAGCGATACTGTTGATGCAATATTGTATAAAGTCATGTTATAGTGGTGTCGTGGGTCCGTAATATTATATCGCAATCGGAGATTTTATGAGCCACAACAATTGGTTAATTTTTCTATTGTGCAATGATCTCGTTCCTGGGGCCGAAGTTTCCTTCGTAGAAATTGATTACAATATCATGGATCACACCAACATGTGACTCTTCAGCACATTCCTAAGACTCCTCCTCTCGTATGCGATATGTGATAAGCACAACTGGACCCCGAATAAAATAAACCTGCATCCATAAAATTCTCTGATCTGCTCAGGCCTAAGCCTTATCGGCTTCAATCTTCACCGTTGATCTCACCCTTCAATCTGATGGTTAATGATGCACCTGATCAATGAAACTAATTGGCGATCCTCCACTGTTTGATAAAGGCACACTTGATCCAACGGTCAGCAGTGATATTGGACTGGAATCTTGCGTGACATTTACCTGCCCTTATGGAGCCGATAAGGAATATTAATCCTTGATCAATAAATGTTTGGGTCTGGTTTTGACATTAACGTCCGATCACTTTATGAACCGATATCCATTGGATATATGAGTCCATCAAATCTACGGCTCATGGGAAATCAACTAGCACATGGCTAAAAAATCAGCCTAACCCTCGCAGTTGACTATGGCCTAAAGAGTTGAATATGAGATCAACGGCTAGGAGTGAGTGCGGTGCTTCAACCACGATCAAGTAATCCATACACTCCTACCTCCGCAGTTACTGATCACCATCACTATGAACTTTTAAAAAGGTTTCCACGATTTATTCCTTCCTCTGATATTTCTCTTACTCTTCGCATATGTGATAGATCTGCTTGGCTTGTCGCTCTTGTGGCTTCTCCTCACTCTTACGCTCTTCCAATAGTTGTTGCTCTTGTCGCTTATCTTCCTATGACCTCTGATAACTTTGTTTATGCTCCTCCACTATTTTCTTCCTATCAATTCTTCTTGGGCATATATTACATGCGATACTTTCGATGTGGCTCCTCCGATGTTTTCTTCTTTACTCATCTGATATTGCTATTTCTCTTTGTTCTTCCGATAACACTTACCCTTGGGCATATGTGATAAACTGATTCCTTGATGGCTTCTGACATCTTTTCTTCTCGGTTCCATTGTTCCTATTATGTCTATATTCAAGCCTTGGATCCTTCATGAGCAGTATTATGATCAATGGGAATCAATAGGAAACATCATGTATTAAGGAATTTTCCATCACAAACACTACTATATTGACATCAATGACAACCTAGATTAACAAATTACCCTTTCCTTTTCTCCAAACTAGACTGCTCCAAGAAAAATTTAAGTGACTAAGAGAGAGAGAGAGAGAGAGAGAGAGAGAGAGAGAGAGAGAGAGAGATCCAAAATTGAACTGACAAAAGGTTACCAACTAATCCTCATAAGCCTTGTTATGAATGAGGCCTCTACTTTCTTCATTTTCAATTATTTTCCTTCAATTTCCTCCTCACATGCAACCTGTGACCTTTCACCTTACTTTTCTCCTAATTTCCCTTATTTTCATAAATAAATGTGTCAAAAATGCCTTTTTTCCTTTTAATGTTTTTTCCTTAGCCTATGGAAATTTTTCCTAGCAAAAACACACATCCAGTGATGTCCACTAGGATATATTTTCCTAATCATTCAGATTGAAATAAGTGTCCCTTAACCGTGGTATTATTTTTCCTTTATTAACCTTTATTATATGAAATTTTCACTAGGGATGTTACATTGTACTAATTTGATTCCCTACAAGTTGCTCCATTATGCACTTGTGTTGGTTCTAGAAATTTAGAAAAAAGAGAGAGAATCCTGAAGCCTATTCTTCCAAAAGCTTCCAGGATTTGTTGTAACCATCTACCTTAAATAAAAGTATTTAATTCTATCCTATCCTACCTTGGAGTTTTCCTCCCTTATACCTTGAGCATATCCTCCCATCAAGAGTGGATCTCAATCACTAATTGGTAAAAGGATAAGAATTCATGAACTACCTCCTTCACCTATATATTTACTACCATCCATAGGTAATGGGTTGGTTGTTGTTGCCTTTTGGAGAGTGATTCTACCCTTATAATACTTATTTGAGAGATATCTTTCCATGCATTAAGGTGATTAGAGGTGTGATTTGTGACAAGGAAATGACAAGTCAACTTGGAGGAGCTCTTTTACAAGATCAACACCTATTTTTGGTTGTAACTCACTCCATTTCTATTAATACAAAAAATTCTTTGTTTTCATATATATGATTTTGTGGTTTCATATATTTCAATACCATGTTGATCTATTAAATAAAGTGATTAGATGATGCTACATAGATTTCGTGGATTGTTGGGTTGTGTTATCTGATTATGCAAGTTCTAATAATAATGATCAGAGCTAGGTTTAGAGAATTCAATCCAAGGAAGGAGCAAAGCATACAACAAATTCCGGGTAGCCTTTATCCCATTATATATTTATTTTAAGGAAAAAATTAGTTCCTTTATATTTCTATAGTTTTAGGTCAGTCCACCAGGCCTAGGGAAGATACTACTGTGCATAGTCATAGATTCAACATAAAAAATTGGCGACCATACTGGGGAGCAATGTATTCCCTTGGTGGTTTATTTGTCCATTATGTTTGTCTTACCTCTTTTCTCTACCTTTACTATCTTATCCAGCCAAGAACAGACCTAGGAAGACCTTTCATTGAGTCGCAATTGCAATCCTTGTGCCAGAACTTTGCATCCCTAGGCCAACGCACCCTCTAATCTCTTGATAGAGCATTGCACCCTAGCTAATCTTTCTATTTGCCTATGTTGCATAACATTGGTTCCTTATTTTCACCTACGTTGGCCCATGTTCATGCATAAGTTTGTCTTTGCCTTTATTTTCTCTCTGATACAACCTTGATTCCACCTCCTCTTCCTTGAGTTTTTGAGTGTCTTTTGGTCCCTTTGAATCCTCCATATGGGTTTTATTTTTTTATTATCATTAGGTTGTTTTCAAATTTATTTTGTCTGATTATTGAGTGCTTAGATGAATGGTGTTCTAGTAATCATTCTGAAAAGCTTGTTTGCATCAATGATTAGACTTTGCATCTTAGTTTTCTTCATTTTTGAAAATTAAGTGACTTGAAAATAAAAATCTTTGCATTGGAATTTAGGGTTTTATATGTGCATTGAAATTGGAACAATTTCATTTGAAAATGGAATTTCATTTTGCATATTGTTTTCTACATACTCCTTGTCTCTTCCGTTAAATAGATTTTCATTGAACAAGAAAGATTCCATTTCCTCATGCTAGTTTGCATTTTAGGATATTCAGGTGACGTTCACGGTGAGCCCCAAAACTGAAACTTTATTGAAGATAAATAATAAAATTTATTGAATCAACCTAGGGATCATTTGTAACATTAACACAAACTTTTAGAGGTCTAGGCTAGAGACATGTTCCAATGTCGTTAAACATAGGAGTTGTTGTTATTTTCCAGTGTTGTATCCCGAGGGTGAAATCTTGTTCCACTTATGTGACTATATACAATTGTTCTCCACATACCTTTGGGTATATTGGACGGTGCTCCACATATGAAAAGTATATGGGAACACTCTCATCGAACGGTTACACATTATACAACACTACTACAGACTGCACTTCCACATACCATCGATCATATTTTGGAAGTCCACCCTAGGTTGCTATCCATCCATAGGTAACTGAGTCAGCCACCTTGTACACGGTGATACACTGAAAAAAACATTAAGGGATATTTCCTGCACATACATTAAGTCCTTGGTTCTCTAAGGTGTATATTGTAGTTCACGATTGCTTCATAAACCTTTTGCCTAGTTTACCCCTTTCTTTTATTTTGTGTTGTTAAGTTCTAAAGTCAATTAATTCAATGCGGAATGACATCCTTACTATGGAAAGCTCCTCAGTGGATCTTAGGTTGAGACTCATGCGACAGTTATAGAGTACAACAATCAAGGAAACCCCTTTGATGGGAATCCTATTCCTTTCCTCCCTTTTGGAAATATTGGTGCTCCTTATATGGAAACACTGTCCTTTCCCAGATTTACCATTGGCTTTCCAGTTTGGTTGTTTTCGACCCTTATGGTTCTGAATGTCCAATTTAACTACTTCTCAACCAAGTTCTCCTGCACCTGAACCATATCAACCTCAAGTTGATCCTAAATATTACCCTTTTCCTTCATTGCCCATTGTTTCTTCATCCCCTTCTTCCTCCTCGCTTGCTGAAAGTATTGATTCTAGTAACCAGGAAGCTTACAAGAAGAAGAAATGGAAGAAGAAGAAGAAGAAACAAACTAAGAATTGGGAAAACAAAGCAACCATTGCTATGAATGCAAATAGTATGGAGGAACATTTAAATTATCCCCACAAAGTTAAATTCCCTTGCATGATTTGTAAGGGTGACCACCTTCTTAGAGATAGTCCTTGTATTCCCAAGGTATTAGAAGTGTGGTCCACAAGCTCACATCATCCTTTGTCATTAGCTTATGGACATCATACTTGTGATAAAACATCCACTAGTGATAGTAAGGTCCAAGGAAATAGGGTAAAGTTAAGTTTACCTGTAATTTATGTGAAGGGAATCATCCTATTCACCTTTTTCCTTATATGGATGAAGCCTTAAAAGTGTTGGAAAGCCTTACATCTTCTCAGCCTCAAATATCGGTTGGTTATCGAAATATTTCTCCCAATCCTACACTAGTCATGAAGTTATTGATCAAAATCCCTCTCCAGTCACTTTGACTCTCTCCAAATGTGAAGCCCATTAGTCCATTCCCAACCAACCATTGGTTGAGAAAATGGTTGACTCAATTCCACCTTCAGTTGATTTTACCTTTCTTGTAGAGAGTGAACTTCATACCACTTATGTTCTTCTCATTTCTTCAGGTTCCAATGAACTCGGGGATAGTTCTCCTATTCCCATGACACAAGGGGAAAATCCTCCCATTCCAAAAAAATGGAGAGAATTTCTTCCATTCCCATAGAACAAAGGGGAATTTCTCATGTTGCCATGAAACCCCCTCCAAGTATCATGGTCACTTCCTTTGATTGGAGTTGACTGGTAGGATATTGTCTTCCTTCTTACGTTCCCTTCCAGATCATAGTATAGGCTTATAATTTGGTTGTACCTAGCACATCATAGATGAAGGCACATATGTTAGTATTCTATCCTCAACTACTTGGAAAGCTTTAGGTTCTCTGGAGCTTTTGCTTATTATCCAGAATCTGTTGGCTTTTAACAGAAGAACTAGTCAACCATTAGGGATCCTTCCTTAGTTACCTATTTCTTTAGGAGGAAATCTTGTCTATAACGATGTGATGGTAGTCCTAGGCCCTTTGGATTTTAATGTACACCTTGGGCGTGACTATTTTTATGTCATGTGAGCTCTTGTCTCTTCACTCTTTCATGTGATGTGTTTCCTGCATGACGGAAGAATCATAACTATTGACGAACTTTCGTTTGTTGCTCCTAATTTGACTCCCAATAAACCAACTTCCCTAAATGGTACTTATATGCAAGCGATACTATTGAAGAATGTAACTAGGTTCAGTGTTCATAAATGTATTTGAGTCATCATGTAATGTACTTTTCAAAAGAATAAAGTTTTTAATTTTTATTATTGTATAAATGACATATTAAAGCATAGGTTTCATGCTTGGGTCATTATTGTATTAGTCAAAGCCCCTATTGTGGACTCCTAGGATTAATATTGAGTCAATAGAGTTATTATATAATTGAATAGACCCTTCTTGGGCTTTGGAATTATGTAAAAAGGTTTATTATTGAGTAAAATATGATTTATGTAACCTCCACACCAAGTTGGCCTAATGGATATCAATTCAACCTAAAGGACACATATTTGACCTAACCTAGAGCCTATAAAATAAAGCATATCAAATTAATTTGGAGCATGTCATCTCAAGCTAGTTAGATATCTCTCTAGAAGCCAAAAAAAGTGCAAAGTGGATCAAGGAAGCCAAAAGGAGTTCGAATTGATTCAAGGTCAAAGAGAAGGAATAAATCAAAGTTTTGGTGCTACTATCTCTCTCTTTCATGCCATAATTTGGGAGATCAAAGTCTTCCAAGTGTTTCTGCTCCTAGTTGCTATCACATTCCATAAGTTGCTTCATAGTTGAAGTTGTTGGGGTGGAAGTGCTGCTGCAAATGGGTCAAAGATCTGGAAGGGATGACTTGGTGCGGAGGGAAGGTTTGGTCTATGTCTAGGTTAAAGAGTCTTAAAGAAAACTATTGAATCAAGAGAGTTTTTTACTTGGTTTTCCCCTCGAGGGGGCTTTTGCCCTGACATAGTGCCTACACCTTGTGTCTTGTGTTTTTTTGATCTTCATAAACACATAATATGGTCATTTCTTGATGAAAGATAAGATAATAAAGAATTAAAAGAATCCAACATAACTCACAAGTAATTATCAAGAAAGAGGAATCAAACCCTAATCTAATTACATTGATTTCTCAACATGGTTTCAGAGCTAAGGTCAGGAAAGGCTGAATATAAATTTGTTGGCTCAAAAGGAATAGACATGGATTCTCCCTCTTTGATAAAATATATGAGAATGGGTATCAACATTGTTGGAAGTTGGATCAAGAAGCTGGTCATCCACTACTTATTCAACAAGGTCAAAAGTCAAGGGTTCTTGGTTGCTCTTATATGTTCTCTTAGTGATGACAATGCATGGATCACTGATAGTGGATCATTAAGGAAAATGGCATGAGAAAGTAAACAACTTCATACACTATCAAAGGAGCCATCTTCTCATGCAATGAAATTGGGTGACAAAAAAAGCTATGATGTTAGAGGCATGGGATCAACATCATTGAATCTAGAAAATGAATCGAAGTTGAACTTCAACAACATACTATATGTTCGAGGTTTGAAAAATAATTTTCTTTCTATTTATTGTTTAGAAGATAATGAGGATATATTTTTTTTTGTTGATGGAAAAGTATTGGTTTAGGGAAAAGACTCTAGCATTGATAAAGCTAGGGTTATTAGAGTTCATGAAGTGAACCAGGTCTGGGTGTGATAAAGGACCCTTCCAAGACCTTTTACTTTCATGATGTGCTAAATTGAATTTTTGAGAGAACATAAATGAACACATGTATATGTTGTAAAGAAGAGGAACATGTCAATCATCAACACATGAAAACATAAGTCGTTGATAATGGAGTTCATCCAGGAGGGACTACGTCTTAGAGCCCTGGTGTCAAGATGGTGTAGGCCGCTGCATTAAGTGTTGTCAATAGTGATGATGTACATAGAGGTGATGTCACTATCATACAAGGAAAATGCCCTCATGCAGGAGTGGCTCCAATATATGTTCCACCATAGGAACTCTCAATCAAAAGACTCCTATTAGTATGACATAAAACACATGCATGATGAACATCCTGTCAACATGGCATAAATGGATTTCAATGTAATCATACATGGCGACAACATGAGTATCCCATCAGCATACAACAAAGGGATCTCAAATACAGCATGAAAAATCATGACAATAAATACATCACACAAATGATTCCACATCACATCAGACAGGAATCATGACATCAAGTAAGAAACAAGATCCCACATCAAACATTAAATAGGGATCTGTGCAACACAATGCATAGAAAGAAGAAGTACATGAACGTACTGCATATACCTCACATCCAGGGCCATCTGAAGAAGCGGATGTCAAATTGATGAAGTTGTTCGTGCCATCAATCTCACAACATCAATCACATGGAAATGGTTGCTCGCACGTGAACGCTGACACTTGCACTCCACTTAGAAAGTGGTTGAAGAATAGAATGGGAAAATGAAAAATCTAAACACGCCATTAGATTTATGGTGTCAAATAGTGCAAAATTGACTATCGAATTTCTAAATTCTGATAAATTGAGAATTTGGGGCTCAAGGAATATTTTAGATTCCCCCCTAGATTCCTCAAAGATTCCCTCCTTCGGGTCCTCTGCAAATTGGTTGCTCAGATTAGGACACTGACTATGCCATCGAGTTTGTGTCGCCGAGAGGTGTAAGATCAACATAAAGTTTGTCCAATTTGGACACTGCGAAAATTTCACCCTCCTCGAAATTTTGCTCAGTCATGGTTCCACTTGCATAAAAATTAATTAAAAATTTTCTCGCCTCAATTTCCGTGCCCACTCCTGGTTCCTCCATCTGCCTCCATGCACTAAAAAATGAGGTTTATATAAGTTTCTTGGGTGGATTAATCAATTAAATTGTTTGGCACATTGGTTAATAAAGAAGTTTGTTGAGCTAGGGTCAGGTGGTCAAACCCCACCCCTCCCATTTTAATATATTATTGTTTTAATGTTTAAACTAAAAAAAAAATTGGGGTCAGGCCTGCATTGGGCACCCACCCCTTAACCCTTCGTAGTCCTTGAATGGGCGTTGTTGGTTTTGGTTTGGTGCATTAAATGTTGAAATTGTTGCTTGTATTGGGGGTGTGTTATGAGGTCGCCGCATGGGCAAGGTTGGCCCTCCCGCCAGCCGTGGGTTCAACTCCCACCAAACCTCTCCTTAAATTAATATGTAAGGTTGATATGTGAGGTATGGGGTGGTGAGGGTGGTGGCCCACCACCTCCTTTATATATATATATATATTATATATATTACATTTTTTAATATAATAATAAATCCACTTTGAAAAATTCGGATGTTAGGTTGAAGAAGACAAATTAACCAGGCCACAAATTCCCTCGAAATATGGCTCAGGTTGGCTAGAATCTGGTGGCTAGGTTCTTTCCAAATTGTGGCCTCCTTAAGCCTGCCCAGTCAACAAAAAGTCAACCAAACTTTGACTACTTCTAATTCTCGCATACGGACTCGGTTTGATGAACCGTTCGTACTACCATGATCATGACGATGAGATCTTTAACATGAACTTGGTTTGAGTATAATCCAAATACTTTGATTTTTGAGCATTCATAAGCCCTCTTTGTCTTGTGTATGTCTCTGGAGCCACCTAATTAATCCTCCCCACTGAGGAGCTTTTGGTCCTCCAAAAGCATGAAAAATAATCTACAACTTCTCTATACCTTGTCTGTATCACAAGCATCCTGAAAGACCTCGCTTCCATCTCCTTCACCTTTTCTCTTAGGAGCCTTAAGCGATGAGCCGACACCTACTACTTTTGCAGTCAGTAGTACATTGTTTTCGCAAATTACATGCTTGACTCTCATGGCCAACTAATGACCCAAGCATCCCACAATTGCCACAAGTTTATACTCAGTGGTCAATTTTACAACAAGATGGATGCAATACCCTAGCTATGAAAACAAGGCCAACATATCATTGTTGCTTCAACAAGTGATAGAAAACACAACATCACTGCAACACATGATTTACAATAATAAGGCCAAACATTATTTTTTGATCTAACAAGTGATGGAAACATAACATCAGAGTCACAATTTCTCATGCTACTAAAAAAAATACCAGACGTCATTGTTGTTGAACAAGTGATGGAAAACACATCATCACTTTTACATTTTAAAATGCAACAAATGATTTACAAAAGTATGACCATGAAACACTAACATGTCTAGAAACCATTTTTCACTTATCAAGGTGAACGAGTCATCACCCTGTGATGGTTTTTCTTATCAAACAATTGTTTCATTTGGTTCATGCATTGACACTTTGTCTTTAAGGTGCTGCTCTAGATGGAGCCTCCAACAAGTGGATCTTTGATGGCCACTTCTGTCGCAATGACTGCAATAGGTTTTCTTCCTCCAGATCTACTTAACATGTTTCTTTACCTCCCGTTGAGGGAGTTTTTCATGCCTCATCCTTTTGTGTGATGCCATTCTTTTCCAACACTTAGAAAATGTATGGTTATGTAATCCACAAAAGGTACATGTTTTTTGATGCCATGTTTCACTTTCATCATTAACAATATGATTATAATTGAAATGAACATTCGAATGTCGAAATTGGTTATATCTTTCCTTGTCGTCTCTGGTGTAAGTATGGTGATGAGAGCTTGCCTCAGCTCTTTCCTTGTAATGGAAATTGCCATGGGATGATGGGGATGTGTTCCCATCATTCTCTTTCCTCGACAATTTCGATGGTGTCTCGGAGCAATCTGACACCTTTGAGCATTCTCTTTTGGTGTATCTCAAGCCTATAAATTGAGGTCTCTAAACAACCTCCAATGGTTGAGTTATGCCTTGGTTATTAACACCAAGTTCTTCTTCCTTCTTGTGCTTCGTCTTGGTAAGCAGCCTCATGTTTGTCCTTGTAATTGGGATCTCCAAATCTCCAATAGAAATCATACTATGTGAAGATGAAACCAAAAGGAAATCAACATCTTTTACCTCCTCTATCAATTTGGAAAGAATTGATGAGGGCTTTTCATCATCTGTTGTTGGTGGTTCACTAGTTATCTCGACGAATTCCCCAACTTCTATCCTGACATACGCAAGTCCTATTCGACAAGGTAATTCTTCTACTTTGATGGGGTTGACAATGCCTTGGCCATTAAAGCCCAAGCCTTTTCCTTCATACCCCATTTTCTTCAACAATTTGGAGCCAATTCCTGTGGTATGAGTTTCAAAAACAACGAAATCATCATTAGGACACATACATGAATTCAGAGAATTACATTTTACCTCACATGGGTCACGCTTTCACCTTTCCAAGGCCTCGTCCTTTGCTTGTAGCTGTCATAGCAAACTTTGTTTCTCCTCTTTCTTTTCATATAGAAGCATCTTCAATTCAGTGTTCTTTGTTTGAAGGTTTTGGTTGTTGTGCTTCAGTTCTTCTAGGGCCTCTTCTGTGGCTTGCAACTGAAGCTGCAATTGCTCCTTTTGCTTTGTCTCTTTTTGTAAAGTTTCATACATTATTTCCACCCTTTTAGAAATTTTGAGCATGGTCTCGTACATCGCTTTTTCACTCTTTGTCACTGTACGTTCCATTGTTCACGCTACAATTCACATCCATGCAAAGATTGCTCTGATAACACTTGATCTAGGTCTGGGTGTGACAAAGGACCCTTCCAAGACCTTTTACTTTCGTGATGTGTTAAATTTCATTGTTAAGAGAACATAAATGAATACATGTACATGTTGTAAAGAAGAGGAACATGTCAATCATTAACACATGAAAACATAAGTCGTTGATAACAGAGTTCGTCCAGGACGGACTACATCTCCAGGACCCAGTGTCAAGATGGTGTAGGCCGCTGCATTAAGTGCTGTCAATAGTGATGATGTACATAGAGGTGATGTCGCTATCATACAAGGAAAATTCCCTCATGCAAGAGTGACTCCAAGAGATGTTCCACTACATCAACTCTCATTCAAAAGACTACTATCAGTATGACATAAAACACATGCATGATGAACATCTCGCCAACATGGCATAAAGGGATTTCAATGCAATCATACATGGCGACAACATGAGTATCCCATCAATGTACAACAAAGGGATCTCAAACACAACATGATGAATCACGACAAAAAATACATCACACAAATGATTCCGCATCACATTAAACAGGATTCATGAGAACAAGTAAGAAACAAGATCCCACATCAAACATCAAACAAGGATTTGTGCAGCATAATGCATAGCAAAAAGAAGTACATGAACATACTGCATATACCTCACATCCAGGGCCATCTGAAGAAGCGGATGTCAAGCTGTTGAAGCTATTCGTGCCATCAATCTCACATCATCAATCGCATGAAAATGGTTGCTCGCACATGAATGTTGACACTTGCACTCCACTTAGAAAGTGGCTGAAGAATAGAATGAGCAAATGAAAAATCTAAACACACCATCAGATTTGTGGTGTTGAATAGTGCAAAATCGACTGTCGAATTTCTAAATTTCGAGAAATTGAGAATCTGGGGCTCAAGCAATCTTTTAGATTCCCCCTAGATTCCTCAAAGATTCCCTCCTTCGACTCAACTGCAAATCAGCTTCTCAAATCAGGACACTAACTATGCCATCGATTTCATGTCATCGAGAGGTGTAAGATAGACATAAAGTTTGTCCAATTTGGATACTGTGAAAATTTCACCCTCGAAATTTTCCTCAGTCATGGTTCCACCTGCATAAAAATTAATTAAAAATGATCTCACCTCGATTTCTGTGCCCACTCTTGGCTCCTCCCTCTTCCTCCGTGCACTAAAAAATGAGGTTTATATAAGTTTCTCAGGCAGATTGACCAATAAAATCATTTGGCACATTGGTTAATAAAAAATTTTGTTGAGGACAGGTCGGGTGGTCAAACCACGCCCCTCCCATTTTAATATATTATTGTTTTAATTTTTAAACTGAAACAATTTTTGGGGTCGGCCCCACATTGGGTGGCCCACCCCTTAACCCTTCAAACTCCTTGAATGGGCGTTGTTGGTTTTGGTTGGGTGCATTAAATGTTTAAATTGTTGCTTGTATTGGGGGTGTGTTATGAGGTCGCCACATGGGCGGGGCTGGCCCTCTCATCGATCATGGGTTCAACTCCCACCGGACCCTCCTTAAATTAATATGTAAGGTTTATATGTGAGGTGTGGGGTGGTGAGTGTGGTGGCCCACCACCTTGTTTTTATATATATTTTTTTAAAAAAATTAATATAATAATAAGGCCACTTTGAAAAAATTGGATGTTAGATCGAAGGAGAAAAAATAACTGGGCCACAAATTTTCCCAGAATCTGGCCCAGGTTGGCTAGAATCCGGTGGCCAAGTTCTATCCAAATTGTGGCCTCCTTAAGCCTGCCCAGTCAGCAAAAAGTCAACCGAACTTTGACTGCTTCTAACTCTCGCATACGGACTTGGTTTGATGAACCGTTCACACTGTCGCGATCATGACAACAAGATATTTAACATGAACTTGGTTTGAGCATAATCCAAACACTTTGATTTTTGAGCATTCATAAGCCTTCTTTGTCTTGTGTATGTCTCTGGAGCCACCTAGATCATGAAGGAAGCCTTTATATAGTTATTACATCACCTCCTCAGGCTTTGTTTCATGGAGATCAATCCCATTGAGCTATGGCATAGGAGGTATGGTGATCTACAATATAATGTTATCCCTACTCTTAATCAATTGGTCAATGGCATCCCCAATATGAATTTAGATCATGAAGGTGTGTGCAAGGGATGCTCTTTGGGAAACATACAAGAAAGCCATTTCCTAATAGTGAAACTAGGTTTAAAGAGATATTAGACCTCATTCATTCTGATGTGTGTGGGCCTATGTCTGAAAAATCACTTGGAGGTCATCTCTACTATGTAACATTCATTGATGACAATTCTAGAAAGACATGAATCTACCTTCTTGAAATAAAAGATGAAGTATTTGAAAAGTTCAAGGAGTTTCAATCTAAAGTGGAAACCCAAACCAAAAGAAAGATAAAAACTCTAAGGTCCGAAAATGGTGGGGAATACACTCCTAAGGAATTGATTTCATATTGTAAGGAAGCATAAATTAAGAGGGAGATCATTTTTCCCTATTATCCTAAACAAAATGGAGTGGCTAAAAGGAAGAATAGGGAAATTGAAGAAGGCACTCAAACAATGATCCTTGATCAAGACCTACCAAAATTCTTATGGGGAGAAGCAATAATGAGAGTCGTGTACATTCAAAATAGAAGTATTCATAGAATTCTTAATAATATAACACCCAAATAAGTATTCACAGGAAACAAACCAAGTGTGGATCACTTCCAAATCTTTGTAAGTCCAACATACATCCATATTCCAAAGGACAAGTGAAAGAAGTTGGATTCTACAAGTGCCAAGGGAATATTCGTTGGATATAATATCTCCTCAAAAGCATATAGAATATACATTAAGGAAGGAAGACATGTTGAAGTAAGTAGGGATGTCATATTCGATGGAAATCAAGCCTGAAAGAAATCAAAGGATATTCCTATTGATTCTGATGACGAAGAAGTTCTAATATTTGAAGAAGAAGAAGATCATCATGAAAACCCTATTGCAAATCAAGAAGAAGAAGAAGGACCAAGTAAGACTATTCAATATGTGATCATCCCAACCACAAGGAAAAGGCCAAATTGGTTAAAAGCTACATTAGAAGATGCTGAATGACATGAATCTATAAAAGGAACCTTCAGGGAAAGTAAAAGACTGAAGAGATATTCTGGTTATGCTGCATATATGACGAAGTTAATTGAAGATGAACCATCTAAATTCTAGAAAGCTTCTCATCAAGAGGTTTGGAAGAAAGTGATTCAGGAATAATATCAATCCATTATGAAGAATGGGGTTTGGGAAATTATTCCTATACCTAGTGACAAATCAGTTGTCACCTCCAAATGGATTTATAAGATCAAACATGATATTGATGGAAGTATAGACAAGAACAAAGCTAGATTCATTGCAAGGGGTTTCTCTCAAAGGAATGCATTGATTATGAAGAAACATTTGCACCTGTTAGGGCCTAAATCTACCCCAGGCTGAGAAAGGCAGGTCTAGGGTAACATCAAACCACGCTTAACCTAGTAGCTAGCCCTAACAAGTCAGGAGAGGGCTCTCTCCTTGTCAATCTTAATGAAAATATATCAAGGAAGGGTTGAGATGAATGATATGAACACTAATTTTAGGCTAGGTATGTTTTCTTAGAGGAATTTGATTGATTTTAATGGTTGGTTGCTGGATTAGAGAGGAAGGCAGCTTTGGGTCCGGGAAATCAACATAGATTTGTGGAGGTTTCTGTGGGGCGAGGTAGGCAAGTGTTTTAGCACTTTGAAATGAGTGTAATGGTGAGTCTAAAGATTGGTGAGGAGCTGGAGAGGCAATGCAAGTGTCATGAGTCCTCTTCAAATAGTAGAAAACATGTAAAATTTAATAAACCCCAAGGTAGAGCACTGAAACACCAATGAATTCTACCTTTTACACTTGATTCATTTAGCTATGAAGAAAGAGACAGATGATGGCACACATAAACATAAGATCATTGAATAACTGAGAATAAAACAATGCTAAATCACATTACCACAAGAATCCCACAAAATGCTGCAAAATGTTGGTTTATTTCCTTGACAAACTCCAAAAGTGATGTACAATAGTGCTCAATGCATCCACAAGAGTCCAACATTTACAAATGACTGAAAAAACACATGATATAGACCTTCAAACCACTTGTGCTATCCATCAGGGGTCGAATCCATGAGAAGAGGGGTGGTTTTAACCATATCTAAACTAGGAACACAAAAATAGGCAGTGGAACATCTTGCTTCTAAAACCTAGGAAATTGATTCATTCAACTCTAAACCACATACAACTGATGTATCTACCTTATCAAGTCAATTTTTATCATTTTACATCATAGTACATCAATTTACATCATGTCACATCATGAATTTGACGATAAGAGAGAAAAAGTCAAGCTAGAAGAAAACTAGGTGAAAAACAGAGTTTTTGAGCAAAATTGGCACTTTTTCATCGTGTGCATAGTGCTTTTTCCAAGCTGCCTTTGGAGGGCTTCCTGATGTCCAAATCAGGTGTATAATAGCTCATTGGAAATCCTTGTGATTCTAATTTCTGTAACAACTTGAATTTTTTGATTCGGAGTCCATTTGCCCCTCCAAAATTGCAGTCTCCAAAGACTACTTCCTATGTGGCCAAAAAGTGGCACAGAGGGCATTTTTTGTGTGTTTTTGGCCCTTTTAGAGGTCCAAAACTTGTAAAAATCTCCTAATAATTTTTGAGAATGCATAATTTTTCATAAGGAATCTAAAAATTCCAAGTTTTCTTCAAATGGAGGTCCCTATCAAAAGCGAGTGGCGGTGGCACTACGCACCTACCGTAAAACCCTGTTTTTTCCTTGAAAAATTCAAAAATGCCAAAAAGTTCACCACATTTCTTGAAATTTGGCATGAATGATCTGTGTTAAGTGCTATTCTGGGCTGATGAAGCTTCATCCAATATCTTGAGCTTATATTTCTCTTTCTTTCTCCTAAAAGTTCTCCGTAACTTGGCTTTTAGGCTTCTTATCCTTGTTTTACAAATTTTGTTCCAGGCCAAATAGTGATAAGCCATGTGGCCCAACATCTTTTTCTCCTTTTTGGTCTTGTCCATAAACTTCTCAAGGTGTATATTGACTCTTTCCAACCAGGATTCTCGACCGGCCTCTATTTCTTGCTTTAGTGAAGTTAGCTTGATTTTCATCTTCTTTGCCAATTGCCAATTTTCCCTTATGTTTTGGAGCTCCATGATTGTTTGTTTGTCCTCTAGTTATTTGTTCCATTGCTCAGGGTAATTAATAATCCATTTGGGCCTATCAATGTTAAGTGATAGGCTTTGGATCTTAGCTTCCTGCTCTTTGATGATCTCATCCTTGAGTGAGCCCAAATCAGTGTCCTCTTCCTCAATCAAAATGAAATCCCTGTCTTGGCCTTTAGAGGGCCCTTCATCATGCAATGGTTTCTTTCCTCTATCCTGTACCTACTCTGCTGAAGAAGAAGGCAAAGCCCCTTTCACCCTAGGTGAAGATAGCATTTTCTTGTTGTCTGGTGAAGAGAACGAGACCCCTTCCACCCGTGGTGGAGATAATAATCGTTTGGTAGCTGCAAATAATCTCCTTGTGCCTTTCTCATAAGTGATATATACTGGCACACCTGTAGTTTTAGTCTCATGAACCTTTGGCTGATTTGAAGGCCCTCCTTCCTCTTGAAACACTGATGGGCTCACCTAAGAGCTTTTAAAAACCTCATGTGAAATGAAAGTATCCCATGAAATACTCAACAAGCTCAGCTGATGCAAAACAACAATATTGATTAATGAAAAATTATAAAGGCTACTGAACTTTTGAGGAAGAGGTTTCCTTTGCACCAATGTAGTAATCTTCTCAATATTTATACATATGAAATAGGGGAGGTTCATCATCCTCAATCTAGTGAGAGCATCAATAATCTAACATGGTAAGTGTACAAGCGAGAAAACCTCCCTTCGCAGGTGAAATATTTGATAATGAACTTCATGAGCGGAGCATAAGTGTCCTATAGGTATTTGAAAGGAAAGACCCTACTAATTTGCTTTTAATAACTAGCCTTGACATAAGGCTTATAATGCTCTTTGCCTACAAGCTGCCCTTTGTTCCACTGTTCACTCACATTTGGAATACCTGTTGTTGCAGCTATAGTTTCTGGTGTCAAAGTGAAGGAAACAATTGCTAACTTCACCTAGCCATTGTGAAGATGAAGGACAAATAGCATGGCAAGTTCATGGTGGTATTTCACCCTCTCCACCATCTCACAAAACTGGTAGCAAGACTGATGTTTAAAACATGTTACTGCAAGAGGGCAAGCTAGTAACTCTGTGAGTGTGGTGGGCTCCTCCCAGATGTATTTTCCTCCATTATGTGGTTTTCTTGGTACATGAATCTCTTGGGAGGAATCACTCACAGTTTCCTCATCCCTTTCATAAGCTGAATCTGTTTCCATATTTGCAAATGTGGAATGTAGAATGATGAGTATGAAGAGATTTTCTTAAGTATAGGTGATTGTTGTTTTCTTTTTTGGGATTTGATGGGTTGAATGATAATAAAAATATAAAGGATGGTTTTGATGATGGCTATAGGGTTTTTAGGGAATGATAGGGTTTACGATAGGAAAAAAGGAATTAGGTTTTTTTGGGAATAGTGGGAATTAGGTATAGGGATTAGGGTTTGATGATAGGGGGTAAGGTAAGTGTCAATGGGAGAGGGAAATGAGAAGGGAATTATTGAAATTTAGTGTGGGGGGATGGGATGTGGGAAAATGATACAAGGGAGTAAAATAGTAAGAATGACAAAAACTGCAAAACTCTATACAATTTTGTCAAGGCAACTTTGAAGCAACTATGGTTTGATTTTTTACCATTCAAATCATTATGATGGTTGACAAATTCTCTTGCTATGGCAAATGGGAGGGTGTACTTACTTGAAGAGATGATATTTGAAAATTTTAGAGGCTTATAAAATCGATGGCATGAATTTTTTAGCTCGATTGACAGGTGCACCACGCTAACGCCCAGATGCATAGCTCCCATTGAAAACCCTTTGGAAAACCTGCGCTCAGTGTGTAGCGCCTGGCAGGTGCATCGCGCCAGTGTCCAGGTGTGTCGCGCCTGGAAAAATCTTGAAATTTGCTGCAACTTTCCCTCTCTATCCTCAAAGTACGATTTTTCTTCTTGTTCTCTCTCACTTTAGCACAAAATGATGTCTTCTAACACAAAGGATTCCTTTATATACATTTGGACTCTAATTTTTCATTTAGAAAAAAGCTCCCTTTCTAAAGTTCCCTTTCACTTTGCTTTTGAAAACCTTGTTTTTGCAGTTTGGCTCATTTTTGTCATTTGATGGACTAATGCATGGATGTTTTTGTTTCTTTTACAAGAGTTGAGGTGCTGGAGTTTGGAAAGGTGACCAAGGGCTGTAGATGATGCTTTATTACATATGAAAACAATAAAATTACATAAAAATTTTACATGAAATATAAAAACTCTGTTTTCACCTCAAAACTTAAAACCTTTTATGGAGAAAATAATCCGTAAAATTTGTGATTTTGTGAACTTATTAGACATCCTCATGTGCCTGTTGACGTCTTATTGAGCTTTTGAAGACCATGGTAGCAAACCCTAGACCTAATGAGACTTGAAAACCCTAAAATGACTGTAAATGACCTGAATTTGTGAAAATAGGCCAGCATGCTAAAACCATGAGGGAAATTTGATAATGAACCACTACCATCAGTTGATCCATGACCTAATTGAATGCAACTGATCAAATGAGACACCTAATATGCATGCAAAAAGAGAAATTTTGATCACTAATGGAGGGATGAAGATATCGACACTAACAACACCCACAATAGGGTACACTACCATTAGAGATTTGGTTTCATTGGGTGCTACAATGGGTTGGAATATCCATCAAATGAATGTGAAGACCACATTTCTAAATAGGATCGTTGATGGGGAAGTGTATATTGAACAACCAAAAGAATTTGAAGTTAATAGTAGGGACTCTCATGTTTGTAGAGTCAAGAAGGCCCTATATGGTTTGAAGAAAGCACCTAGGGCATGGCATGCAAGAATGGATGCATATCTCCTTAGAATTATGTTTGTAAAGAGTTATTTTGATATAAATCTCTACATCAAGGTCATGAATAATGAGCCCGTCATTATTCTACTATATGTGGATGATCTATTCATCACAGGTGTGGAGCAAATAATTCATGAATGCAAGAAGATGTTGGTAGCTAAATTTGAGATGAAGGATCTAGGACTGATGCACTACTACATGGGTCTAGAAGTATGGTAGAAATCTGGGGAGATATCTTTGGGGCATGGAATGTACATCATCAAGTTGGTGCAGAAATTCAAGATGATGGAGTCCAAGCGTATGACTACTCCTATGATCACTAATCTCAAGAATTTGATGGGATCTCACTCAAGTTTTGTGGATCCTACCTCCTATTGTCAGTTGTTGTGATCCCTAATGTATATGGTAAATACTAGGCCATGTACATGTTTTGCAGTAAAAATTCTTAGTCAGTTTCAATTGGAGCCTAATCATGATCACTGGATAGCTGCCAAAAACATATTGAGGTATCTTCGTGGCACTATACATCACTTCCTAAAGTATGATAATAAGGAATTCAAGCTAATTGGCTTCACAAATTTTAAATGGGGTGGTAGTGAGATTGATGGAAGGATCACTACCGGAGGATGTTTTAGTCTGGGAGCTGTTATGATCTCATGGATGAGTAGAAAGCAAGATCTCGTTATTTTAAGTAGTGTCGAGGCCAAATATGTGGTTGCACGTGAAGTAGGAAAGGAGGTTGTATGGTCAAGGAAGCTTTTGAAAAAATTGTTTGAGAAGTCTCTGGGTCCTACTGTGATTAATTATGAAAATAAAAGTTGTATTAAAATGTCTAGAGATCTCGTGTTTCATGCTAGAATGAAGCATATCAACAATAAGTTCCAATTTATTAGGAACTTGGTGCAGGATGGGATCGTGAAGTTGGAGTATGCCTCGACAAATGAATAGGTAGAATACATAATAACAAAGTCTCTTCCTAATAAGAAGTTTGAATATCTAAGAAACATCCTTGGTTTAGTAGATATTGCTTATTGTATTGATGGTAAGAGATTGGAAGATATTTGTTGAGGCTTTGCAAGTGAATCATTATCTGGGAGGACGTTTGGCTAACACTTTGTGTTGATGTCTAGGTCCCAAAGTAGGGAGGGTGGCATTGGTCATAGAGCTCCGACCTAAGATACACACCTAGGTATCTGGGTTGGTGGTTAGAAAGTAAGCTTGATGGTACAGAGAGAGGCTGAAAGCTTGAGTTCACTTTAGTCCCACTTGGATAGATTACCCTGGTCAGGAATCTAATTTGTGGCATTGTGATGCCTAATCTATTGAGATACTAATGGATAGATTTCCTTGGTAAGGAATCGATTCCATGGCATTACAATGCCTAACATATTCATTTTTCATATAGCTGAGATCTTCTATTATGTTAGATTTTAGGCTTCTGTGGTAGTTCTTTGCAGTGTCATGATCCAGATTATCCATAGTTTTTTGTTTATTTTGTCAACATTTATATATTATCTTCTATTATATTTGTATATTATGAATACCTCCCTAGTTAAGATGGAGTGTTGAAGAATGTAACTAGGTTTGGTCTTCATAAATGTATTTGAGTCATTATGTAATGTCCTTGTCAAAATAATAAAGATTTATTATTATTATTATTATTATTATATCAATGACTTATTAAAGAATGGGTTTCATGCTTAGGTCATCATTATATTAGTCAAAGCCCCAATTGTGGACTCCTAAGACTAATATTGAGTAAATAGATTCATTATACAATTAAAGAGACCCTTCTTGGTCTTTGTTATCATGTAAAAATGTTTATTGTTGAGTAAAATGTGATTTATGTAGCCTCCACACCAAGTCGGTCTAATGGAGATCAAGTTGACCTAAAGGACACCTATTCAACCTCACCTGGAGCCTATAAAAGGAAGGATATCGAATTTATTTGGAGCATATCATCTCAATATAGTTTGATATCTCTCTAGAAGCTAGAAAAAGTGTAAAGTGGATCAAGGAAGCCAAAAGGAGTGTGAGTTGAGTCAAGGTAAAAGAGAAGGAAGAAATCGAATTTTTGGTGCTACTCGCTCTCTCTTTCGTGCCCTAGTTTGGGAGATCAAACTCTTCCATGTGTTGTTGCTACCAATTCTATCTGGTGTTGTAAGTTGTTGCATAGTCAAAGTTATAGGGGTGAAAGTGCTGCTACAAAGGGGTCAAACATATGGAAAGGTTGACTTGGTGTGGAGGGAAGGTTTGGTCTATATCTAGGTTGAAGAGTCCCAAAGAAAACAATTGAGGGAAGATAATTTTTCACTGGGTTTTCCCCTCAACTTGGGGTTTTACCCTGGCATAGTTCCTACATCTTGTGTCTTGTATTTTTGTGATCTTCATACACACATAATATGGTAATTTCTTGATGAAAGATAAGATAATAAAGAAATAACAGAAGTCAACATAACTCATAAGTAATTATCAAGAAAGAGGAATCAAACCCTATTCTACTTGCATTGATTTCTCAATAGGAATCTCCCCTGCCATATATTAATTATGTGGAAACCTATTACATGCCCATGGCTACTAATGATCTAGTAGGTGATGTAGTGCATAATTTACTTGGGGCATTAGAGTCCGATCTATCCATTGGATCCTTTGATACCTTCCAGGGCATTTTTATCCCATCTGATGAGAACCTCTTGGAAGCCATGGAATCTTGTAGGTCATGATGAAGGTCCATAGAGTAGAGTTCATTTTCTTGTGTCAAGCTCGTTAAAAAATGAAACAATCTCTTATGATGATAGTTCTTTTACTATGTCAACCTCGTTAAAAGATGAAATAAGTTCCTGCGTGTTAGCACACCATAAATCCCTTAAGGATAAGGAAAAGGGATCACAGAGGTAGCCAAAAAACACTTGTAGGTTAATATCTAATCCCCCTAACCTTGGAGAGGGTTGTCTCATTAGATCAACTATCAATCTAAGAAGACTGATAGGACTTGCATATTAGACTGGTTATTAATATCAAAGGTGGATGATATAGGATTTGATGGAAATTTTGGAAGTGAGGGCCACTAAAGTATAGGATTATAGCACATTAGGGAATGCATGATCCATCAAGATAATAGGGGCAAGATAGGCACAAATATCAAATCATTTGTCAGTTATAGTATAACGAGGAATGAGGGAAACACATCAATATTCAGTTAAATGTAACAAAGCATAAGGTTATGAATTCTGCTACATGACTTATAACTAAATATTTAGAAGAAACATGACAGAGCAATAAATAATTCTATCAAGTATTATATCCATGGTTATCTTTAGCATACATAAATTAATTCAAGACAACAACTTCAGAAATGGATATTAGATTAACACAGAGGAAACACAGACTTGAAACCACACACCATAGGAATCTCTGAAACAAATAACTAAGTATTCTCTGAGCTTTATTAAAATGTTTACATACAATGCCTCTCTTCTCAACAATTCTCCATACTCCATTATTACACATTTATACTTTTATATTATTTAGACCAAAGGCCAGATACATTGTATTTCATCCACTAAGTGATCAAAAGGTGTGTTTGGTCATTTCTACCAGAAACAACAAGGTTCAGGTTAATTATAGAAAAACTTTTTAATCCTTATCTTCCCGGCCTGAACAACAACAGTCTCACCAAACCTACTTTATACATATGTCTATATTCCTCTCGAAAATCTCGACCTACCTGCTATGATGCCAAAAATCCTACTAAAATCCCTTGAATGCCTTATTGTGTCACCTCCGATCAATCAAAACTAGAAGACATGGTGGAGTATAAAATCATGAGTATGTAAAGGATTTAAACCATAAAACCATTGAGCGGTAACCATAGCCTTGTGTCGCAAGTGCTAACACTTTAGCTGGGATAGGGGGCTGATTATTTGGAATATCGTGTTACAACGGTTCCATCACACATGACATGGGACCATATATATGTGTGCATGGGCCTGTGCCTTGTGCTGATAGCTCTTGGCTCTTTGAACCTTTTATAACTGCGGGCTAGACCCCACATCGAATCTCCTCTCTCGATAATTCCATTTGGCAGTTTCATTTGGTGCACACATTGCATTTCACCAATTGCGATTGTCGATCACATTTTGTGTGTGGTCCTTGGTCCTATGACTCTTCATGTGCCCACGTTCAACCCTCTTATCGAAGCCCCTCTCCCAACATTTTCAATCGAAGGTTTCACTTTGATACACAACACACATCTATCGATCACCGAATGTTGGTACTTGATGTCATCAATGCCATGTCACCACCACATGTTAGCCATACGGTCATGTCATGCTAACATTAGCCGCCACATGTGTAGTGCCCCCGCTCTAGTCGACTGACAATGATATGACATTAATATTTATTTAGCCCTAAGGACCACACTTTATTCTTTGAGGACCTCAGGCTGAGTATCTGGACACATGACTCTATTATTAGTGGTTGTGATGTTTATGTATGTTCTCCATTGCTATTATGATGAAGATAGCATTAATGGTTATGTATGTTATTTATTGGTATTATGACGAAGATAGCATTAATGGTTATGCATGTTCTCTATTTATATTATGATTGTGGCATAAATGGTTATGTTTGTTCTCTATTTGAATTTATGATGATGATTGTAGTAAAGGATATGTATGCTCTCTATTGATATCATGATGATGATAAATTTGATGGATAAGTATGTTTTCTATTGATGTTATGATGTTGATGGCTTTCATGGATATGTATGTTTCCATTGATGTTATGATGATGATAGCCATGATGGATGTGTCCCCTATGTTACCTACTTGCATTAGTTCTGGTTCACAATGAACAATGATGTGAATGACTAGGTGATGGTAATGATGCTATTATGACAATGACTAACACTGAGAAACCTTGTTACTGATGATTATTGAGTATGGTAGGAAACCAATAGAGGCACTCGCATATGACGAGTTGATGACACTCTGTTTGATGAAAATTTATACTATTTTATTTTTGAAATTCTAAGTCAACTTTGAAACCTGTTATACATGTTTATCTATATTCTGATGATATGTTAGTGGTTACAGCCACAGATTAGTTGCTTGGTTGAACGACTCACATATGGATGATGGGGTTGTACAATGGGATGGAACTGCATGGGAGGGGTGGGACAGTGTCCCTGATCTCATCCACTAGCACTCCCGCCATGACTTGGGTTGGAAAGGTTGAAACACCTTCACCTTGAAGATCACGATGTCATGAGGGTAGGTCCCAAAGTTGGGTCGCTCATGAGGATTTTACCAGGGGGTGCACATCAAGGTAGATTCCTTGATCCCTAATATCATTAGTCTCACTATAGTAGGCAACATAAGAGATGATAGTGGTCTCTGTCGTTGCACCTATACTTTCCCCTCGTAGCCACTGAATTCTTGAAGGGAAAGTGGCGTGGCACCCTTGGAACTTCAAGGGAATTTCTTGAAGAGCACGACTAACTTGGCACCCTTAGCATCACAAATAAACTATTACATGTGGCACGCTTGGAACTTCAAGGGAAGTTCTTGAAGGGCACAACCAAACTTGGCACCCTTGGAATCAATAAAAATAAATAAATATAATCAAGATATGAAAACCACGTAAATTCACATCAAATGGTAAATGATGAGTAGAACCGAGGCAATTAAATCAAGAATAAAACTTGGGCTAAGGGAATCATAGGAAGAAATAAAATATTTTACCTTTAAAACTCTACCCTTTCCATGTTGGAAAAAATTAGGTAGATCATGTAATTTAATCAGGTAAAAAGGGGAAAGAGGGACATAAATGCAAGGATAATTGTTAATCTTAAAATAGTTAAACCTAATTAAGAGAAGAGGATGGCGAATTAAAATAGGATTAATAAACTAAATTTTAGAGAAATTTAGAGAACCTATGTGGCAGCAACGAATAAGAATATCCATCTAAGAGATAACTTGAGTTGAATTAGGGAGTAGATAGGGGATCAAATCTTGACTTATCAATTGACTTTAGTAATGAACATAAATTAAGGATTAAAAAGGGGGATCAAGAGACAACTAGGAGAAGAAATAGGAATATTGTTGAGGTGAGGAAAATATTAGTTTTAAATTAAAATTTAAGTAAATATTTTGAAGACCCTTTATGAGAGAGTGACACATGGGTGGGTGAATAATCAAACTATTGAATTATTAAAAATAATTAATTATGCATGACATGCCAAGTGTCACCTATGAGGACTTCTATAAAAGAAGGGGCAAGCCATGGGAGAAGGGACTTTTTACCCTATTGTTGGATGAATGAGACTATGTTAGTGTAGTGACTAAGAAATACAGTGAGTTTGGTGAGGTAGAGGACTTTAGAGAGGGGACTCTTGAGCCAAAGAGTGCTCTCCTCTACTAGCTATTACATTCCTCTAATGTACAACTCCATTGTAGCTCGGGGGTCCGCGGGGAAGAAGAGTATGCAAGGAGTAGGCTGGAAGGTCAATCGGTGGGTCATTGCATTCAAATCAAGCACGTTGTCATTCACACTCAGAGGTGACAGACAACAAAGGAAGACAAGTAGTGGCAAATCAAGTTTGAATATCATCTTCTAGTGAACGATACCTATGTGTTACAATATTATTTTGTATGACTTCTTTATGGCTTTAGTTAAATATATGTAAATTAGATGATCTGTTCAATGAAATGAAATTCAGGGATGTGTTAGATAATGCTTAATAAATTTGAATTCCCAATGTTATTCTCTTCTGGTTGTATTTTGATTGTGATATTGATATATATATATATATATATAGATATAGGGTTTGTCCCTACACTTGGTATTAGAGCTAAGTTGAACCCTTGAGACCTATAGGCCCATGCATGCATGACTAGTTTTGTTAAACATGATTGTTGATTTGTTTTTTGCTATGAGGAATGCGTAATGGTTTCTTGTTTGTTTTCTTTTGGTTGGCACTGGAGTCTGAGATTTATATGTGAAGGACTTCACTTGTTCATATGTAAGTTCTATAGAAATTAAATGTCATGGAGAAATTATTAGTAGATATTTGTGTATTACCAGCCAGACGTTGCATCTATTGTTAGTATCTAAGCTAGCAACGATAGGACTTATTGCTGATTATACTATAAGCTGTGTATCTAAAAATTTCTACATCTAGCAGTACCATGGAATAATTTTGTATGCAAACCAAATAGTGCTTTGCATTGTAAAAAGAACTTTCGACGAATATACAACAATTAGTAACGTTAAATATCCATAAATATTAGAATGAAAATTGACTACGTGTAGAAACTTTAACTACTCCTAAAATAAAGTGAAGTAGATTACAGGATGAAGAAAATTGAATTAACAAAAAGGATTGCAAAATAATGTCAAAACAAATACATAGATAACCAGAAGATGACATTTACCAGATCAAAATCATTGTGATAAACATAATTATATGTCAGATAAACAATTAATCTTACCATCTTATCATAAATATATCTAGTAAAAAGATAACAATGGTAATGCTTCATCTACTGTTAGGTGAAGATGATCCATAGAGAATATGTGAATGCTGATCCTTAACTCAAACTGGAGACCAGTAAGTATCCATATCTTCAAAAGGATATATGGATCTATCTTTCACCAGAACATCAGATCCGAGTCAGTAGCTTTTTACAAACACATAGCTAAGACTTGAGTCAACAAAGTATCCACATCATTAGTTAATTACACCAGCTCTAGCATATCCTCATACGGCAAAGTGGATGTGTTACATGTCATCTATCAAACCTCATCGATTATCTGTATGAACTAAGCATCAGGTTTTTTTCGCCCTAGCGTACAATATCATGTGATATTTCAAGGTTTGTTATTTTTGCCTGAAACGTATTATTCTATGTTGGGTAGTTAAATACATAAAAATGTTTTTGGGTTTTATGTCTATTCATACGGTTGTATTTTAGCTATGGTGCAGGATCTTTTGTTTCTATGCCTTATGTTTTGCATAAGGAAAATCATCTCCATTATTCTGAACTTTTGACTTATATATATTTGAATTCTCTGCCAGTTCTCATTCAAGGGTCAATTCCCTTGATTGGGTTTAAGTGGTAGCTTCATTGTCTAAGTGCAAGTCCTCTATCCTTGAAATGATAAGACCCTTATATAAATTTGATTGCTTGAAAAGGATCTTGAACCTGGTAGCGAATTCTCTTAGATTCTATATGATAATATTGTAAGTCTTTATGATTGGAAATCTTACAATCCTTGTTTAAAGGGGCCTACTATCTTGTGCTCATTTACTTAAAATTTGCAATGTTTTTTTATATTACCCTAACTCAGATATTCATAGAAGGAATTCTTATTTTGTGCAAAGAAGAAAAATCTGTAAATTTATTTATAAGAATAAAATGACAATACGTGAGATGCTTGAAGCATTCAAAAATGCTCTTACAACCCGTGAGATTTTTATATATATCTTTTTTAAAATATCTTCTGTATGCTATAGCGAAAAAAAAAAAAATAATCAAAATGTTCTTTCATTAGTTTAAAAGAAAATTTTCTTTTGAAGTGATTATAACCTATTATACAGAGACTTCATAATCAGTCACATGAAATCCCATGAAGCTGCAGAGCAAAGATCTACATGAGCCAAAGTTGGGTAAGCTATGGGTAGAGTATTTCTAGATCCATTCAAACTTAACCAGCAAGGTCAAAATCACCTAATCTTAGAGAATACTCTTTCTTTTCCTCACACTCCAACATTCCAGATAAGAATTAATTTTGGCTCCTTCACACAGCATTAATTCCCATCGAATCAACCAGACATCTTCTTTGCTCCGCTCGCAGTTAACTTATGCCCAAAATCCAATCTATGAAGCTCTCCGTCAAGATATTAGCAAGCCTGACTTTGAAACCTTCATTGCAGAGGTATTTAATTCTTAGTTCTTTGCTTAGCTATCCCTAGCCTTGTTTTCCAACTGTTTTCTCTCTTTTTAAGCCTCTGTTCCTCCTCATTGCCTCTTCCCTCACAAAACGAATGGATGGATGAGGTTGACTGATAAAAGCGATAGAGCTCTCCTTTCTTTTGTGGTTGGTTCGAACCTCGTTGATATCAATTTTTCTTACTTCTTATTTTATGTGTTTAAAGTTGAATTTAATTGAATTACATAATTTATAAATATTTTGAAATGGGATGGAAAGAAAATAGAATTTAATTATTTTCATTCAATTTTTATTATTATTTATGGGTTTATCAAATTCTAAAATATTTTCGGAATTTCTAATAAAAACCAGCATAGATCTATCTTCAATGTTGATCTAACATGAGTCGAGTAAGATCTAATTTCTCCTATTGCAAATTTTTTATTTTTGTTTCCATGAACAAAAAAAAATCAACTTTGATGATGGATAGACAGCATTAAAATGAGCCTCTCAGCTCAATAAAGATAGCATTACTGAAAAATAGTGTGACAATTTTTTAATAAAAATAATAGATTTTTTTTCCTTCAAAATTGTGTTGATACCCGTTTTTGTTACTCTCTTCTTCTTTAAATAATCTTGTTGACCACACAAATATATCAGCCTTGTTTATGGAGGTGTGAATTTTGTATAGACTACTAAAATAATCTAATAGTTTTTTTTTTAATGATGGAAATAAATTTAACACCATCAAAAACTTTGAAACATCCATAATGATTGAAGCATAGCTAAAAATTAGATTTACAAAAAGTTTAGATGACCAAATTTCCATTGGCATATATATGTGTGTGACCACACACATTTATGTGTTTATTTATATATGCCCTGGCCTCCAACTTCACTCTTTTGACACCCAAAATAAGTTTGTGGTCGTTACTCCTTTGGATCATCGTACCTGTCCAGTACTATTTTACTTTCAAACTCTTTTAAATCAGGGCACCTGAACCTTCAACCAGTGGTGGAGCATCCTACTTTATTTTATTTTGTCAGTGGCTACCACTAACAAATTTTTTTGAAATTCTTCGCGGCATTAGATTAAATGTACAATGCATCTAGTTGGTTAATGGGGAAGTTTTTTTATATAATAGTTTAACACTTCATCTCAAATTTATTTGAAAGAAAGTTGGAAAATTGTTGGTCTTTTTTTTCATCCCTTAAATATAATATAATTTTATTAATTAAATTTTTAATATATATTATATATTTTATTTATATATTTATTTATGTATTATGATGAATGAAATTGTATATAGAAAAGTTATATTATAATTTGGTTTTTATATTAGTAAGTAAAGATTGTGATGATTCATTACTAATTGTATATGTAAGTAGACTTATTATTATTAATCAAAAGAATTTTCTTGCTTAAAATGATTCACTAATAGTTTTTGAGATGGTAGTGTTTAATTTTTGTTAAATATATTTGAATTTTTAGCTATTAATTTTGAATTTCAATATTAAAGTTTTGAAATTATATTGTAATATTTAATACTAAATTAAATAAATCGTTAAGTAAGATTAGAATGAGTGGTTGAGGTGGGTTGTTAATTCCCTCATCACATTTGTTTGATTGCAATATGTTTAACTTGTATTGATTATGCTTAAGGAATAGGTAACGACTCCTTTTCACAATGTTTGTGGTCATTGGGTCATTACTATAAACAAAAAAAGAAGTAAAACAGGTAAATAAAAGATCTCATTACTATGTATATTTATTTGATTTCATCATCTCTTGCTTAATCATTTGATCATTATTGTCTCTAAAATAAAATAATATTTACTCTCTATCCATTATCATTATTTGTTCCATCTTTTCTTTGCATTTCTACAAATTTTATTTCCTTCCTTCGATCAATTCATCCCGAAGAATTCAGTTGACCTAAAGAATTCCAATGTGATTTTCATGAAGTTTCTCTTCATAAAAATTATGAAATGTCATTATTATGCATTTTTATTATGATTTATTTAATATTTTAGTATTTAATATAATTTATAGAAGGTTATATATATGATCACCCACATTTTAGCCAAACTATATGGGCTTATTTTGGAAAAGAAAATTACCCTCTGGCTTGAAATCCATTTTAAAAGAGCTAAAGGGAAAGCTAGTTTTAGAAGACATCACTCTACTATTGACCTTAGGATCATTGTTGAGGAATGTCACAATAATAAAAATAATTGTTTTTTTTGTTTTTTTGACTTTAGAAAAGCATTTGACACAGTTCCTTGGGATAAGTTATAACAGAGGCTTAAAGAGATAATGGTTCCTCTTGCGTTGAGGTTGATGTGCCTAGGGTATACCAGAATGTTATTTCCAAGAAGCGAAAGGGATGTCAAATTTTCTCGATGTTAGCTCTAAACGATAAGGGTGATTATGAAAACCTTGATAAACATCCATTTCTTGTTGAATTTAAGGATGTATTTTCCGAAGAACTACTCGGGCTACCCCCAAAAAGGGAAATTGATTTCACCATCGACCTTAAACCAGACACTGAGCCTATTGCAAAGGCACCCTATCATATGTTGGGTCTAGAGCTAAAGGAATTGAAGATCCAATTAAAGGAAATATTGGACTTGGGTTTCATGCAACCTAGAATATCTCTGTGGGGAGCCCCTGTGATTTTCATTAAGAAAAAGGATGGGACTTGGCAATTGTGCATTGACTACCGCCAGTTGAATAAAGTGACAATAAAAAAAAATCAATACCCTCTGCGAAGGATAGATGACTTGTTTGATCAAATGAGGGGGGAAATTGTGTTTTCAAAGATAGATCTGAGGTCGGGGTATCATTAATTGAGAATCAAGGAAGAAGATATCTCGAAGACAGCCTTTAAGACAAGATTTGGGCATTATGAATTTGTAGTTTTACCCTTTGGACTAACAAATTCCCTGGGTGTTTTCATGAGTTTGATGAACAGAATATTTCAAGATTACTTAGACAAGTTTGCACAAGTCTTTATTGATGACATTTTGATCTACTCAAAGACCCCAGAAGAGTATGACGAACACTTGAGGATAGTTCTACAATATCTTAGAGAAAACAATTATATGGGAAGTTGTCAAAGTGTTCATTTTACCAAACCAAGATTCATTATCTTAGGCACATTATCTCTGGAGATGGTATCACAGTGGACATCGTAAATATCGAGGCCATTATGGAATGGCCAACACCAACCAATTTTCATGAAATACGAAGTTAAGAAGATGAGTGCGGACCTAAACCCACTCTTCTTTTGGAAAGGGATGAAAAAGGACATTGTAAACTTGGTAGCAAGATGCTTAGAGTTTCAATGAGTAAAAGTTGAACACAAACATCCAGCATGATTATTGCAACCCCATGAAATACCAAAATCTAAATGGGAAGTTATATCAATGGACTTCATTGTGGGACTACCAATGACCTCAAGAAGACATGATTCCAATTTTGTAGTGGTGGACACGTTAACCAAGAGCGCACATTTCATACCAGTTAAGACTACATATAAGGCACCAGAAATAGCTAGAGTTTTATTAATGAGATTATGAGATTGCATGGAGTGCCTAGGAAGATCATATATGATAGGGGAGCAGTGTTTACAGGAAGGTTTTGGACCAGTTTCTAAGAAGCTTTGGGAACCCAATTGAACTTCAGCACTACTTATCACCCTGAGACAGATGAGAAAACAGAGAGGACTAGTCAAATCCTTGAATACATGCTTCAGATGTATGTGATGGACCAACAAAAGAGATGGGAGGAGTTTTTACCCCTCATGGAATTTTCTTGCAATAATACTTATCATAGTTCCATCAAGATCGCACCATTTATGTTCTTATATGGAAGACCTTGTAGAATAGCTCTCAGTTGGGACCAACCAGAGGACCGAGTATTAGTGGACTAGGTTGAGGTCTAGTGGGACAATTATAGTCCCATTTCAACTACTTGGGAGGACACCGAGGAGATGAGTCACTGTTATCCTTACCTATTCCAAGGACTTCAAGATGAAGTCTAGTATTAATAGGGGGTGTTTGTAGTGCTCCACTCTAGTTGAATGACAATGATATGACTTTAATATTTATTTAGCCCTAAGGCCAACACTTTATTCTTTGAGGACCTCAAGTCGAGGATCCAGACACATGACTCTATTATTAGTGGTTGTGATGTTTATGTATGTTCTCCATTGATATTATGATGAAGATAACATTAATGGTTATGTATGTTATATATTGGTATTATGACGAGGATAGCATTAATGGTTATGCATGTTCTCTATTGATATTATGATTGTGGTATAAATGGTTATGTTTGTTCTCCATTTGAATTTATGATGATGATTGTAGTAAAGGATATGTATGCTCTCTATTGATATCATGATGATGATAAATTTGATGGATATATATGTTTTCTATTGATGTTACGATGTTGATAGCCTTCATGGATATGTATGTTTCCATTGATGTTATGATGATGATAGCCATGATGGATGTGTCCCCTATGTTACCTACTTGCATTAGTTCTAGTTCACAAAGAACAATGATGTGAATGATTAGGTGATGCTAATGATGCTATTATGATAATGAATAACACTGAGAAACCATGATTATTGAGTATGGTAGGAAACCATCAGAGGCACTTGCATATGATAAGTTGATGACACCTGGTTTGATGAAAATTTATATTATTTTATCTTTGAAATTCTAAGTCAATTTTGAAACCTGCTATACATGTTTATCTATATTCTGATGATATGTTAGAGGTTGTAGGCACATATTAGTTGCTTGGTTGAATGACTCACATATGGGTGATGGGGTTGTACAATAGGATGGAACTGCATGGGAGGGGTGGGATAGTTTCCTTGATCTCATCTACTAGCACTCCCGCCATGACTTGGGTTGGAAAGGTTGAAACACCTTCGCCTTGAAGATCGCGATTTCATGAGGGCAGGTCCCAAAGTTGGGTCTCTCATGAGGATTTTACCAAGGGGCATGCATCAAGGTGGATTCCTTGATCCCTGACACCATTAATCTCACTATAGCAGGCAACATAAGAGATGATAGTGGTGTCTGTCATTGCACCTATACTTTCCCCTCGTAGCCACTAAATGCTTGAAGGGCAAGCGGCGTGGCACCCTTGGAACTTCAAGGGAATTTCTTGAAGGGCACAACACACCCTTGGCATCACAAATAAACTATTACGCATGACACCCTTGGAATTGCAAGGGAAGTTCTTGAAGGGCATAGACAGACTTGGCACCCTTGGAATCAATAAAAATAAATAAATTAATAAATATAATCAAGATATGAAAACCATGTAAATTCATATCGAATGGTAAATGATGAGTAGAACCGAGGCAATTAAATCAAGAATAATACTTGGGTTAAGGGAATCATAGGAAGAAATAAAATATTTTACCTTAAAAACTCTACCCTTCCCATGTTGGAAAAAATTAGGTAGATAATGTAATTTAATCAGTTAAAAAGGGGAAAGAGAGACATAAATGTAGGGTTAATTATTAATCTTAAAATAGTTAAACCTAATTAAGAGAAGAGGATGGTGTATTAAAATAGGATTAATAAATTAAATTTTAGAGAAATTTAAGAACCTCCATGTGGCAACAACCAACAAAAGAATATCCATCTAAGAGATAACTTGAGTTAAATTGGGGAGTAGATAGGGGATCAAATCTTGACTTATCAATTTCCTTTAGTAATGAACACAAATTAAGGAGTAAAAATGGGGATCAAGAGACAACTAAGAGAAGAAATAGGAATATTGTTGAGGTAAGGAAAATATTAGTTTTAAATTAAAATTTAAGTAAATAATTTTAGAGACCCTTGATGAGAGAGTGACACATGGGTGGGTGAATAATCAAACTATTGAGTTATGAAAAATAATTAATTATGCATGACCTGCCAAGTGTCACCTATGAGGACTCCTATAAAAGAAGGGGCAAGCCATGGGAGAATGGAATTTTTACCCTATTGTTGGATGGATGAGATTATGTCAGATTAGTGACTATGGACTATAGTGAGTTTGGCGAGGTAGATGATCTTAGATAGGGGACTCTTAAGCCAAAGAGTGCTCTCCTCTATTAGCTATTACATTCCTCCATTGTACAATCCCATTGTATCTCAGGGGTCTTTTGCGAAGAAGAGTACCCAAGGAGTAGGCTGAGAGGTCAACTGGTGGGTCAGTCGTTATTCACACTTGGAGGTGACCGACAACAAAGAAAGACAAGTAGCGAGAAATCAAGATTGAATCTTGTCTTCTGGTGAACGGTACCTATGTGTTACAATATTCTTTTGTATGACTTCTTTATGGCTTTAGTTAAATATATGTAAATTAGATGATATGTTCAATGAAATGAAATTCGAAGATGTGTTAGATAGTGCTTAATAAATTTGAATTCCCAATGTTATTCTCTTTTGGTTGTATTTTTATTGTGATAAACTCTCTCTCTCTCTCTCTCTCTCTCTCTCTCTCTCTCTCTATCTATTATATATATATTATATATTATATAATATATATATATATTATATATATAATATATATTATTATATATATATATTTATATATATATATATATATATATATAGGTTGGTCCCTACAACGTGGGCCATATCAAAACCAATCACTGACTACCACATGTCCATTTGGGAGGATAAAGAAAAGGCTCGGGTTGTCCTAGTTTTTGGAGAAATTCCTTCGTAAATTTGTTTTGGTTGTTCCCAACATTTTAACACTATAGGATTTTTCTTGCAATCCCGATGATTTCGAAATGTGATTGCCTTTCTCCATTGTGAATCGCTGATTTTCGACCTTGCCAGCTACCGACTGACCATAAACCTCTAGGATTCGGGATTGGGAACCTTCGATAGCCGATATAGCCATGCACCTCTGAACTACGGGGTGCAATATCACCACTTAAGAATTTTTCCTTTTTTTTCAATCCCTTTGAAGAATGATATTCTTTTGGCCATAAATTTCGATACTGAAACCCGTTTGAAGAGATCTATAGTTCGTTTAAAAGATAATGCATATCTCATCCCCATGAAGACACCTATAACATAATCTAAACTAGACTTCATATGCAAAAAATCTCCCAAACATCTATACTGATTTTAACCACATGACCTCAAGGACTAAATGACTCCTTGGACAAGCAACCTTTAGGATATGACACATAGTGATTCATAGGCTAAATTGACCAAAATGAATAGTGAGAGGCTAATACCACTAGTTCCTATTATAGGACTTTAAGATAAGCTCCAATGGGGATGGAAACCTCCTTGTGAGGTGCCAAGAACAAAAAGAAGATTATGGCCTAACTAATGGGCAATGGAGTCAACATAAAATATGAAAAATTAACTAATAGACCGGAAACTTAAAAATTTAAAGGAAAAAAAAAAAAAACTTTATAGAACATCACCAAAGTCTAGGGCCTTCTCTTCGGGCTTCAAACCATGATGATGGTTGTCTATTGCTGCTGAAAAATATATACGCTAGGTGATCTCTTCCCTCCAATGTAACCAGTCAGGCAAATGGATACTTTTGAGTTCTGCTCATAGTTCCCATGAGCAGGCATAAGGAAAAAGAGTGTGGAAACTCAAAAATGAACTAATCCTAAAGACTGTAATCCATAAATAGCACAACTTCCCATAGATCCTGCAACAAACTAGCCACGGGAAGACAACCCTCTTCTTTTGATGGCTCTAAAAGGCCAAAAAAAGTATCTTCAAAAACATAGTTGGTTACCTTCACCTGATGATCAGTAACAAGACTCTGTTATGGAGGAAAGGAAACATCTAATTCATTGCTCTTGTCCTCTTCAATTTAGGCAACCACCTTATCCACAATGATGATGTGCATATCCAGGAAAGTTTGTTGTTATTTAGAAGACTCTTCATTTTATGTAACTGGAGGAAGATCTTCATGTGGAATAGGTTCTAAAACAACCCCTAACCTTTCAATGCTCTCCTCTTCTTGATCTGGCTTGGTCTTCTGAATTTCTTCCTCAGGTTTAAGAAGACAAACCTGTTGCATTTCTTCATCGACGTATGTCTGATTAGTTTCATCTTCAGCTGCAAAATTCGTTGCCCATTGGGAATCTTCATAAATATCTAGGCAACATACCTCTTTTGTTTTATGTTCTTGACATTGGGAAGAAGATTCACAAAGGGGTTCTTTAATTTCATCATCCATTACATCTTGATCATAAATGTCAATTCCCATGAACTGAAATAGACCATCTAATTTTCCACAAAATCCTTCTATCAACACTATAGAAGGATAAGGCTGTTTAAAATTTGAACAAAATGTTGAATACAAAACCATCAGAGAACATATACTTGTAGATGGAAAACCTTCATACCATGATCTGGCTTTATCCTATAAGGTTGCCATGAACATTTTCATCAATGAATCCTCATGAAAATGAACTTCAAATCTATGTACATGAATGTGGAATTTAATTAAATGCATAGCAACATCTTCTCCATTTCCATCTATGAATATTGGGAGATAGGTTGAACAATTAACAAGAGGCATAGGATTGACAAAACCAAGAATACAAGATCTATCCATATGAGCATAGTTGGTATTTGTTCTTGCACATCCCATTTTGAAAAAATCACTAGTAATTCTGCAAATTATTGACCTTTAACCAATGAAGACATTCTGAACATTTGATCTTCTGGATCCTTTGAGAATGGAGTCACCGGGTGACTGATTCAACCTTTCTGTGTCTAACTGTTGTCCACCATCAAGAATTAGCTCTACAACTTTGATAATGTTTCCCAGGGAAAATTAAGAATTTCATTTGTTCCCCAGCAATAGTGCCATAATGTTAGCAATATAGAATTCTATCATGTATTATATCCACAATTATCTTGTTCATACAAGAATAATTCAAGACAAAAAGTTTAGAAATGGATATTATATTAACACGGAGGAAACACATACTTGAAACCACACACCACAAGAATCTCTGAAAAAGATAACTAAGTATGCTCTGAGCTTTATTAAAATGTTTGCTACAGTGCCTCTCCTCTCAACAATTCTCGATCCTCCATTACATTTCACATTTAGCCTTTTATATTATTTAGGCCAAGACCAAATACATTGTATTTCATCCACTAAGTGATCAAAAGGTGAGTTTGATCATTTCTAACATAAACAACAAGATTTAGGTTAGTTATAGAAAAAAAGTAGTCCTTATCTACCCGGCCTAAACAATAACAATCTCACCAAACCTTCTTTAAAAAATTGTCTATATTCCTCTTGAAAATCTTGACCTACCTGCTATGATGCCAAAAATATTGCTAAAAATCCTTCAGATGCCTTATTGGGTCAGCTCCGATCAATCAAAACCATAAGACATGGTGGAGTATAAAATCACGACTATGGTAAGGATTTAAACCATTAAACTAGTAAGCAATAACCATAACCTTATGTCGTGAGTGCTAAAGCCTTTAGCTAGGACAAGGGGTTGATCACACATGACATGGGACCACATATATATGCGCTTGGGCCCACACCTTGTGATGATAGCTCCTGGCTCTCTGAAGTCCTTATAATCGTGGGCTAGCCCCCACATCAAAGCTCCTCTCACGACAACTCCAATCGATGGTTTCATTCGGTGCACACATTACATTTCGCCGATTTTGATCACCGATCACCTTTTGCATGTGGCCCTTGGTCATATGACTCTTCATGTGCCCATGCTCAACCCTCTTATCAGAGCCCCTCTCCCATAATTTTCAATTGGAGGTATCACTTTGATACAAAAAACACATTCGTCGATCGTTGAATGATGATACTAACATCATCAATGCCATGTCACCACCATGTCACTGCCACATGTCAGCCATATGCTCACATCATGGTGACATCACCCACCACGTGGGCCATATTGGAACCAATCATTGACTACCACATGTCCCTTTGGGAGGAGAGAGAAAAGGACTGGTTTGGCCTAGTTTTGGGAGAAATTCCTTCGTAAAAAAATTTTGGCCTTTCCTGAAATTTTAACACTGTAGGATTTTTCCTACAATCCCAATGATTTTGAAATGTGATTTCCCTACTTCCATTGAGAATCACTGATTTCTGACCTTGCCAACTGTCGAATGACCATAAACCTTCAGGATGCAGGATTTGGAACCTCTTAACACCAATATAGCCATGCACCTCTAAACTACGAGTTGCAGGATCACCACTTAAGCATTTTTTCTTTGTTTTCAAGCCTTTTAAAGAAGGATCTTCTTTCTGTTATAACTTTTGATACTGAAACCTGTTTGAAGAGATCTATAACTCATTTAAAAGATAATACAAATCTCATCCCCATGAAGACACCTACAACATGATCTGAACTAGACCTCATATGCAAAACATTTCCCAATCATCCAGACTAATCTTAACCTATAGGCCCTCAAGGACTAAATGATTCCTTGGACAAGCAATCTTTAGGCTATGACATATAGTGATTCATAGGCTAAATTGACCAAAATAAGTAGTGAGAGGCTAATACCACTAATTCCTATTATAGGACTCTAACACTGCGAGCATAGTTTCCTCTACGTTTCAAGCCCACATAAACATGAAACAATCTTGAGAATAATTATTTTCCTATGTCAAGCTTGTAGGTTTTAACCCCGTACAGAAATTACCTGCATACGAATTCTAAATCACAAGAAAAATAAAAATGCAAGAGCATAACACATAAAACACATATACACAGAGATTTCCCACTGGATCTCAAAACCGAGACTACCAGCTTGATTTTTCATTATATTCCTTTCAATGTTATAATACATATTTATACATGCTGAAGCATCCAATACCATGGACCGAAACCATCGCGTCCAAAACTATGGACCGAAAACCATAGGTAGGTTAGTCGTGGAAAGAATATAACACAACCCAACAATCTCCCACTTGTTGTTTTCTTTCCACAGGGGGGCCACAGGAGAGCTTAGTCATTTTTCCAACCCTGAAATGCCCATTGTTTCTCTACACCAAGAGAAATTCTCAGAGCTTACAAATTTTGTCAATGCATCTACAGTATTCTTCAAAGTGTCCACCTTTACCAACAACACCTTTTTTTCTTCTATCATATCCCTCACAAAGTGATACTGAACATCAATGTGCTTTGTCTTTGAATGATAAGCAGGGTTCGTTGCCAAGAAAATTGCACTTTGGCTGTCACAGTCTATCCTTATAGCTCCCTGTACTAACCCCATACTTGAACACAATCTCTGCAACCAAACTGCTTCCTTGCTTGCATGAGGGGCTGCCATGTATTCTGCCTCTGTAGTTGATAGTGCCACTACAGATTGTTTCTTACTCATCCAACTGACTGCACCTCCAAATAGGTTAAACACATACCCACTTGTAGATCTTCTCTAATCCAGATCTCTAGCCCAGTCTGCATCAACAAAGCCACGAATATTTAACACTCTGTCTAATCTTGGTCTTCCTTGGTAGCACAAACCATAATCACTAGTGCCACGCAAATACCTGAAAACCCGCTTCACTGGCTGTCCAGTGCTCCTTCCCTGGTTTTGACATAAACCCTACTCAATTACTTCCACTGCAATGTGCAATATCTGGTCTAGTACAGACATGGCGTACATTCAAGCTACACGACTGCACTTGCATCATGGAACACGGGACATGTCCTCTTCTCTTCTTGTGTCTTGGGAGCACTGTTCAGCGAGATAACCTCACACTAAGGAATAGGAACCTTCACCGGTTTACTATCCTGCATGTTAAACCTCTGCAATATTGTCTCGACATACTTCCTCTGGTTTAACCAGAGCTTCCTCTTTGCCCGATCTCTTTTTAATTTCCATGCCCAAAATATAGTTTGCAGCACCAAGATCTTTCATGTCGAATTTGGAGGACAATTGGGTCTTCAAATCCTGGATAATTTCTTTGTCATTTCCAACCAACAACATATCATCCACATACAAGACCAGATAAATAACACGGTCACCATTTAATTTAAAATACACACAATGATCTGCTTTGCTTCTGGTGAAGCCAAGTCCCCGTATAAATGTATCAAATTTCTGATACCACATCCTTGGTGACTGTTTTAACCCATACAGAGACTTCTTTAACTTGAATACTAGTTCTTTCTTACCCTTCACCGCAAAGCCTTTAGGTTGCTTCATGTAGATTTCCTCTTCCAAATCCCCGTGAAGAAATGTTGTCTTCACATCCATCTGTTCTACCTCAAAATCAAAAGCAGCAGCACCAGATAAAAGTAATCTAATAGAAGTTACCTTGGCAACAGGAGAAAAATATCACCAAAATCAATTCCCGGCACCTGGGAATAGCCTTTTGCTACCAACCGAGCTTGTATTTCTCCACCTTCCCTTCTGCATTTGTCTTCTTCTTGAACACCCATTTGCTGCCAATGGGTTTCCTTCCAGCCGGCAACTCCACCAGATCCCAAGCCTCATTTTTGTGCAAAGATGCCATTTCATCAACCATGGCCTCTTTCCAGAGTTTTCCATCCTCTGAATCCACTGCTTCCTCCACAGTTCTGGGATCATCATCAGTAACAGACAAAGCAAAGTTTGAACAGAAAGCAGATGGACTATACCTTTCTGGCTGCCTTCTTTCTCGAGATGATCTTCTCACAGCCGGAGTTTGTGGCTCTTCATCTTCGGATTCCTCTTCTGCTACAGAGTCTGATTCTTCCTCTTTTAGTTCAAACTCTATCTTCACAGGTTCCTTTGGTTGGACTTCATGTTTAATAACATCTTTCACCTCTCTGAACACCACATCTCGACTGTACACAACCTTCCTGTTTACTGGGTTCCAAAGCTTATAACCCTTTAAACCATCCTTATACCCAATAAAGATGCACTTTTAAGATTTACTATCCAACTTGGCTTGTTTCTCCTTTGGAACATGTACATATGCATCACATCCAAATACCCTTAGATGTGGAAGAGAGGGTTTCTTACCAGTCCATACTTCTTGTGGAGTCTTATCCTCCAACGCTGATGAAGGTGACCTGTTGACCAAGTAACATGCAATATCCACTGCCTCTGCCCAGAATTCCTGTCCTAACCAGCACCACTGAGCATGCTTCTTGCCCTTTCCATCAACGTCTTGTTCATTCTTTCTGCGACTCCATTTTGCTGAGGTGTATATGGAG